>APFE030332612.1:161409-215256 GCA_000404065.3 Pinus taeda
TATATAAACTCTATGTTTTGCATCAAAGAAATTACATAAATTTTTTATATGTTGATTGTTGCATTAGATTTTCAATTATTTACATCATATCTACGAGACTCTTTATGTATGGCCTGACACATGGGAAAATAAACCAAATTGTAACAACACACCCAAGGTTCTTGTATAATCCACACTATAAATATCTATAAATATTATGAAATGCTTGAAATCAAAAGAAAAAGGAGACTGAGTGAAAGGAACATGGACTCCAGAGCTCGGCGAGGAGAATTGTTGCTTGGGATGTTGTGGCTTCTTGTGCAAATAAGAAACTTGAATTCTATATAGCCATTGAAGGCTTTCTCCATTACATGAAGTTAATGAACCGGTTACAGAAATTAATGGGTTGAGGAAAAGCACTCAAGCCCATTATTGCTTGAAAAAACACGAAAAGAAAGGAGGACAAAAATTTATGAAGGGATACAAAAAAGTAAGGATGCAACAACAAATAAGGTGACAGAAATGCAATTCAGGTAGGAGGCATTGAAGAGAGAATTCAAATAGCAGGAGAAGGAATTATTTGAGAGAGGAACCATTTCTAGAAGTGTGGAGGCAATCAAACTCTTGTAGGAAGGGAGTAGAGCCTTTTGTTTTGGAGGAAAACCGAGAAGGGACTAGAATCAGACCTTCATCAAAATATTTCAATAGGAAACACTGAAGAGGAGAAGAGAAGAGAGGGTGGTTGGTTTTGTATTGCTGGAGGTTGTGGGTTGAGTGCTAGTCTCTAGAGACTTGTAGCACCTTGGGGTATTTGGAGGCTATTGGTTGACATAACAACTTTGGAGCCCTATAACTATTGGGTTGTGTTATATTCTTGCCACGACTAGCCCACGTAGTAAACTGGGGGGTTAGAGGGGGTGCAGAGCCCCCCTTTCATTGCGTTGATTGCACAATGGGGGGGTCACAAGGGGGGCAGCATCCCCCCATGTCCAGGGGGTTTGAGGGGGGTGGGTAGCCCCCCTCTACGAGGTCCTGGGTAGTGCCCCAGGAATTTTTTTTTTTGGACTCTATATTAGGTTGGGCAGACCTACCTATGGTTTTGTGCATGGATTTCACACATGGTTTTAGATGTGATGGCTTTCGGTCCATGGTTTTGGATGTGATGGCTTTCGGTCCATGGTTTTGGATGTGATGGTTTTCAATCCATGGTTTTGGACGCGATGGTTTTCGGTCCATGGTATTGGATGCTTCAACATGTATAAATATATATTGTAACATTGAAAGTAACATAATGAAAAATCAAGCTAGTAGTCCCGGTTTTGGGATCCAGGGGAAATCTCTATGTGTATGTCTTTTATGTGTTATGCTCTCGCATTGTTTATTTTCTATTTTTTAGAATTTGTATGGAGGTAATTTTTGTATGGGGTTAAAATCTACAATAACAGCTTGGGAAGAGGCCATCCTGAAGTAGAGATAGAGGAAGACTTGGATAAATACTTGTGGATATAGCCCTATCTGTACAGTGGATTGTGGACTCCCTACAAGAAGGTGAATCATTGAGTGTACACTTGGGGTGAGGTGAGGCACCTATGAACTCCATGTGATGGAAGTGAAAGAAGCAATAAGCTGGTGGGATTGAGGAAGGAAGCCCTCTCATAGGGGCTCCAGTGGGGAAGCAATACCATACCATGTGCATTCATATTGGGGGATATATATTGAGGAAACAAATGACATAATATATTGGGGGATATATAGGGGTTAAAGGGTTTTTATATTGACAGGTTTAAAAAATGGATTTCAAAGTTAATGAAAAATTATAAAGGGGTATAAAAATATTTAATGAAAAAATGGATAGCTACAATATCTAGTGAAATTAGTTGTGTTTTAAATTGGGAAGCTGTATTGGGTTAATATTGGTAGGGGGTTAAATAATGTGATTTTTAGAGGTATTTTCCAATATGTAGTCAAATTAGGGGTATTGTTTAGTATGTCATGAACGCATGTGATACGTTAGAGGCTCATTGAGTGAAGCCCCTATCAATCCTCTAGGGTCCTTGTTTGAATTGGTAATTAGTTTGTAGTCCTTGAAGCAAGAATTCCCCCCTCAAACTTTGGAATCTACCTCGAGGGTGGAAACTACAAGTAAAAGTGGTTGTAGCTATCTAAGGTTGGGTGGAGAGTTGTTTTCCTAGACTCAGCTTCCCTGCAAATTCAAAGGTAGGTATCTATGTATTCTTGTTTACTCTTTTAACGAATCATGTCACATTGTTGCTGGTAATGGTTATGGATTCAAGATTGTTGTTTTTCTATTAATTCTTATATATGTGGTGCACCTCATGGGGATATTCCACTAATGTAAGTATATTGAATGTCTATGTGTGTTGTGATTTAATTTGGAAGAAAAATGTGTGTGATGACCTGCTAATAGTAAACACAGTGTATCTGATGTGTAAGAGGTGCAATGAAGCACATGATAATAATGTCTAAACTATGGAGTTGTGATGAGCCCAAGTATTGAAACAAGAATGTTGCAAATCCTAAGGCTACCAAATTAAATTATCACCCCGATGTTCATACAAACTTAAGAATTGTTGGAATTTTAGGTGAAACATACAATTTTTCCTTCTTTCATTGATCTAATGAACTAAATGTAATAAAATCTAACATAAACTAGTTGCAAAAATAAACCATGCTACTCTAATTGCAAAAAAATCAAATCAATTATTATACTTGAAAAATGGGAATCATTAATCTAATTGAAAATTTCTTGGAAAAGAGAAAGTTAATCTACAACACATAACTAGGAAATTCAGAAACTAAGTCTACTTCACTTGCATTGAAGAGTTTCAAATGTGAAAGTTCCTTCCTAACTCTGTTTGTTGTTTTGTGCTTGCAGTGGAGGAAGGAGGGATCTAGATTGGTCCTTAGGTCTCCCTAATCATGTATTTAGAGCCTAGGGGTCAATATTAATGTAGAATAAGTACAATTTCTAGTGGGGATCAAAATTGGTGAGGGAATGTGATGCTACAGTTTTCCTACAGGCGATTGCTATAGGAGGCTTGTAATGCTACAAAACAAGAATCTTGCTAAATGCACAAGTAAATCAAATTCAAATGGGATGGGATGTTTTTCATTATTAAGTAGGGTGTCTTAGGTCTCCATTCCAAGTGGAATCACTCCAAACTTCCCCTGTTAACATGTGTTAAAAAATAGCATAAAATTACCACTCTTTGCTAGAATGGACTTCTAGAAATTCTAGATTTCTGAACTAGTAAACCAATCCAAGTAGCTCAATGATGAATATGAGTTTTAAATGTTATTATAAGGATTAATATTTATTTTGAATCTCTAAATAACTTGCAAAACAACTCACTTCAATCATTTAACCCAATCCTACAGCAAAAGACGCATCAATACCAAATGCAAAAATAGGAAAAATGAGAATAAGAGATGCATGTGAATAAGAAGTGAAAAGAAGAAAGAAAAATTGTACAAAAGGGCTCTAAGGCTCCTGAGATGGACAAGCCCAAGGATACTCAAAGTCCTATGAAGGATACCATCCTTTAGAAGCTAATAATGGCACCAAACTTCATTATTTGAATCAAACAAAGTACATCCTTGCTAGAAATGAAAGTGGTGCTACAAAAATACAAGTTTTCTCCACAAGAAGAATAAGAACTCCATGCCCCTATAGGAAAATTCGAATTGGTAATTATATAAAATGATGAGGAAGAGTTCTTCTTGAAAGGAGGAAGCTTTCCCCTCCAAAATCTCTCAAATAGAGGATTTGGTTCCCAACACTAGGAATCTGCATTAAATTTGAGAGAACACATTCCTAGATTTTATCAATCACTCGAGCTCTAGAATTTGTGCAATAATTTCATAATATCTTATTGATTTATTATCCAATATTGATGCTCCCGTAGCAGGAATAAATTCCCTAGATTATCTCCTCCTCCAAGCCTTCATAATCTGCCCAATATTCTCACAATATTCTACAAAAATAAATAATATTCGGTACAAATATGCAATTATCTCTAAACCTTCCTAATGAACATATTAAAGCAAAAAAAATGATTATGAAGTGTAGAATGAGATATTTAATATAGCCTTTATGTGCCTAGGAAAGGTTATATGGGCCTTAATTTGTGTCTAATTTGTAGGCCCATCATGCCCTCCTACTCAATGTGTTGCTCATCCTCTAAGCAACCTATCTAACTTCTTTCCATATTGTTCTTATTTTATGCCTCGAGTGTATTTTCATGCAATTATATTTCTTAGATAAATGGAATATCATTTGGGTGGTTTCCTACATTCTATGGCGTCCGTGGATAGACTTTCCATAGTGGCAAGTTGTACCTCCTTTTCTTGTAGTTGCTCCCTTGGCGTGTTGTTTTCTAACTATAGTTTCTCTTTCATGACATACTCCCTTAGCCTTAAATAATTCAATTCTTTGCTCATTTATTTCAGTTTTTCCTCCATGAGGCCCACATCCTCTACTTCTTTTGGTTTTGCAATTTTCATCCTCTGGTGAGTTCTACTTAATTTTGTAATAAATTTCTGAAAGGATCCAATACTAGGCTGTGGAGTGGCCTCTTGGTGTCCTTGTGGATCTTCTCCCTCCTCTTTAGTTGTTGTTGTCCCTTCCTATCACACTCTTTCTTCATCATGTAACAATTCTTTTCCTAGTTGTAACATCTATGTTTGCACCCTTGCCATTTCCTTTGAATATTTCCTTGCTCTGCAAGGCTCTAGTAGTTGTTCTATACAAATTTTGTCTTCCTGTAGCACTCTGATAACTTCATGTAGTAAATTGTTCCTTGTAGTAGCAAATTTGTTCTTCATGTAGGAATTATGTTTGTCTTGTAGTAGTTCTGTTCTTCTTGTAGCAAACTTGTACCCTCCTATAGTAGCTAATATTTGCATGCCAAGAGGTGGTGGGTCCACCTTTTTTTTTTCAACCTTTTCTCTTTCTTCATTGAATGCAAAATAAACTCAGTGTTTTTTGGTTAACTTAGTTAACCCCTACTTACCCATTGCACTCCTTTTCCTCCATCACAAATAAATGATTACCACCCTCTTTCTCAGGCTCTGTTGGGATGGGGTCGCTTGGGTCGGTTTTGGGGTCAAAAGCCCAAGTTTTGATGTAAATTTTGGTAAAAAGATGTAAAGTCTCCGCAATTTGTCGACGTGGAGCATGTAGATAGTTAGGAGTCAAAAGGTGCTTTATCCCCTTGTCTATGTAAATCCAAGTCGGTTTTGAGATCCACCCATGGTCCGTTGACCATGGGATTATATGTAAAAATCTATAAATAGGTGTGTCTTAAAGAGTCTAAGGGGAGACGTTGATGCCTATGGCTAAAAAAGTGAAAAAGGGCAAGTAAGAAATAGGTAGATAGAAGGGAAAAGGCTCCACAACTGAGTGCACAGAGACCTAGAGTAGAGTCTGCAGCTGAGTGTGTGGACCCCTACAGCTGAGTGTGCAGGGAAGTTTTGAGTTTGTAACCTCATATTGAAGATCAATAAAGAAGACTGTTGAAGAAATTCATGTGTTTATTTGTTTACTTTTGTTATTTGTGTTTGCAATATATGTTGTGATGGAGTAATGTATTTATGAAATATTGATCTATTGATGCGCGACTCTATTGGATAATTCTTATTAACTAAATGCAATGCATGTTAAGTACTTACGTGAAGATTATAATACATTCGGTTATGTTTAATGAATAGTGAAGTATATCTAAGTGAAATCAGATGTAGGGTTGTTCTATGGTGTGCGTAAGTGGATGATGCATCTGCTAAGGGTCTACAAAGATGTATCGTAGACCTTTGCAAAGGTCTAGATGCCATTTAAAGGAAGTTGCATTACTGAGCCCTAGGGGCTTATAGATTTCCGCAAAGGCAGATCCAGGGCAATAGAAGACATCACATTGATCTCTGGATGTGGAAACATGGTTCCAACATGCCCCCATACTTCTTCAGGTGAGACTTAATTCTACGCTACATAGGTTGACATCGAAAGGGCCAGTAGAACTCTCAACCTAGGTCAAGACCTAATAAGGAAATGTGTGATATCGCATCACTGGAATCCGACCAAGAAGGAAATTGAGAAGTGGTTGAATAGGAAGATTCATGATATCATGGCGCAAGAGAGTATAAATCTGTGTCTGAAAAAAGAGAAGTGGTTGGACAGATATTTGTACATAGAAATACATGAAATTTTCTTCTACACCTTCCCGATCAAACTATACAAGTGGATAGCTAAGTTGGTCAATGACCAAGGAAGGTGGAGGATTGATGGTCCAATAGTATGGACTCTGGATCTAGTGCGAAGGTTGGAAGCCTCTGAAGACAAGATCGCTAACACTGTCAACCACAGGCTCGATTGGATTATAGGGGGATTTGTTACAGAGTTTGCGGTTGATACCTCAGTTAGCTACAATGAAGCAGAGCGACACTTCTTCAAGGGACCACGAGGTAAGTATCTTAGATCTCTGAATACCTGGATTAAGATTCTCTTGTGTGATAAACGGGTTATGCCATTGCCTTTATGTTTGGATCAACATGAATTGGATGGATCTTTAGAAATCAAGAGAAAGCAGGTCCTCAATATAGCTCGTTGATTGGACCTCCTTCAAGTGACAATGAGGGAGTGCTACAGGCCTCACCATGGAGTGTGGTCCCGCTGAAAAGGTAGGGTTTTTCATGGATACATCTTCCATCCACTCCACCTTCGCCTCCATAGCATACACCTTTTCCCACACCCCCACCACCAACCCCGTTGTTCAACATGTCGAACTCAATAAAACTATCAATTTTCAAGGGTATAGGGAGTGAAGATAAAGATCAATTCTAGTTTGTTGCGAATGTTGTGTGGACTGCACAATAGATTACTAATGATAACATAAAGAAGTTGTAGTTAGTTACTACTCTGTAGGATCACGCACTGACGTCGTATAGTAAGTATTGTTCTAATCATCCTATGGCAATGCTAGCAGAAACTAAGGATGGTTTAAACAAAGAATTTAGTAAGCCTAAGTATGACTCGCAGTCAGTGGTTGGATTCAAGGAAATCATGATGAAGGCTGGTGAGATGCCTTGGGAGTTCTATCAAAGGTTGAAATGTGTGATCCACGAAGCTAATATGCAGCTCATAGATGGTCAGCATTGCGAATGGTTTATAGCCTCACTACTATCGCACCTAAGGATTGCTTTGTCACAGTAGAAGATAGAAACTTGAGGAGAAGTGCTGCAAATCGCGATGAGATTACATGCGACACCTATTCAGGACATGAATTTGGGAGTCCAACAGATTTATGCGTAGTTGCAGAGCCTCTACTTGGAATTTCAGAGCTTGAAAAAAGAGGAGTTTAGGCCAGAGGTGCATGAGGAAGTCTAGTACCTAAAGTGTAAGAGCCAGAGGTATGATTAAGACCACTGCCCTATCTTCGCAAATTATATTATAGTAGGGGGACCACTTCCCCTAAGACCAGAAATATATTTCTCAATTCAAATTTTTTTTGTCAAGCTTGCCACGGTCCTTAATTTTCTATTTATAAACAACAAATTTACACCACTTATGTGAGATAGGTGGCTACAACTTGCCCAGTTGGAAACCAATTTTATCAGCCACCTATCCTCATTATAAGCCATCTAAAAACAACAAAGTATCAGTCTTTTTAACCAAGCTAAATAAGTTTCAGTTTCATGGTAAGATGCTATTTGCCTAACTATCATAAGCATGCATATTGTAAAGTAAATGCTACCCGTAAAAACAAAAAGCAACCAGATTAGCTGGCTATTCTTGCTGCTCTTCTAAAGATGACTCGACCGGTGCTGAGTCCTTGGCAGAATCACCATGCATCTCAGCTAATTTGATGATGCAAGGGATGTGCCTTTGAATTTTGTCCAAACGAATGTCTTGCTTGTGAATCTGAAATTGAATTTGCTGCAAATATTTTTTGTAATTGGGCATATTTTGGAGGGTCAGTGCCATCCCCACTGATATTTGTTCCATTGCCTTCCCCATTAGGCTTTTCATAAGCCAATAAAGATAAACGGTCTTTTCAAACTGAGTTATTCTACCTTTGGTAATCCTGGGGTCCAGGATTACAGTCCTCTAGTTCTCAATCTCCTCCTCAGTCTCACTGTGTTCCTTATTTTCTCCCTCCCAATGTTCCAGCAACTTACGGATACCTACATCTGTTCCCTCCCTGTAAGCCGTAGCAACTTCACTTATGAAGTGTTCTACATGCTTTCTTCGTCTTCACGGTTCTAAAGTGCTCAAGTCATTTACCTATGTAGGCTCCCTCCCACGTCTTCCATGCCCTCTTCCTCATGTCAGTTGAGCCATCTCCACTTGGTAGACACCCTATTCAAAGGTACGATGAGTTAACCTCTAACGTTGAGTTTCCTTACCCACGTTAACCTTATTCCTTTTCCTATCCCAATTGCTCTCTAATACATACACAAGTTGTGTGACAGCCCATTCAGGGAATGAGGCCAGTCGCCTTGCCCTTGCTTGCTTCTCTCTGCTCCCTTCCCGATGCCACTCATACACAGTTTGGTTGAACCACCCCTCTCACGACCTAGCAAGAGTTCCCATGCATAGGTGATCCTTCCCATTCCCCTCTGCCTACTCAATAGTTCCCCACCATGGTTGAGCCTTCCCATTCCCCTCTGCCCAGTTAAGTTGCGTCGCTCTTTGCTTTCCTTAATAGCTACCCTTCCCCATTGCATTGCTTCTTCCTTTCCACCCAAATATTCATGCGAGTTCACTTTGCTTCTCTCAAGATGAGCTTCCCATCCATTGACCAAGTCAACAATCAGGACCCTCATAGCCAAAATACTAAACCAAACATCATCCATACGATGCCTGTGGTGTTTTCCCCAACTAGCCCCTCAATTCCCCTCCAATAGCTTCTCATGAGCCCTCCATCCATATACAAATAATGTTTCCATAGCAAGAGGGTTGCAAGACCAAGAAACATACCCGGATTCGCTCCACTGATGTCGTCGACGATGCCTCTGTCTCCTTGCTCCAGTGCTCCAACTCCCACCACCTTTCGCAACAATGCCATTATCACTTCCCTGATCTTCCTTAACTCCACAATCTACAATGTCATTACCTCTCTCTATCCTTCCTTACCTGCTACGCCTCCCGCTTTGTCCCTGCCATGCCCGCCACCTTTCCTACAACCTATGCATGTATGCATGCGGGAGGCCACCGCACCCATTATCATGAGCGTGTAGGGAGGCGGTGGAAAGTACCCTAGCTTTACTCCTCATAACTGTCATGACTGTCTATCATCCTCTCCAGCCTCCAACACACCCAAATCGAGGTTTCTCAATCAAAATTTAATATGGAAAAAATTATACATTTATTATAATTTACCTTAATTCTTTATAAATAAAATATTTATTTTATTTAAGAGATACACTCGTCAAAATTAAAATTAAAGAATTACACATGCCTTATATCCTTTATATTTAACTGTAAAATACACCTGCCCAAATAATTAAAGAAAGGTCTGAAAATTAAACGTAAAGAACTTACACATTTTCTTTATCTTCGACTGTAAAATAGGTCTGTTAAACCATTATTTAAAAATTTATTAAATAAAACCCATTAAAAGGTGATTAATATAAAATTTAAAAACAAGATGAGAGGTCAGAGACTCCACGACTATCATTCCCCTTGTACTCATTACATGAATTTTATAATTCTAGAGTCCACGTCAAGGAATACATCGTTGTCGTTGTCGGTTCATTGCATTCAAGGTATAAACCACTTTTTCTCACCCCCTCTCTAGTCATTATACATATATGGAATCTCATGTATAATCTAACTGAAGCCATGCCTTTATTTCAAATTCAATGGAACCATTGTCATCTCGAGACTTTCATTGCAATGTAAGCATGGATTGTTTTTAAAGTTGAATGCTATCATGGTCATGTCCAAATTTTCATAAGTAAATATGATAATTGGTGAATGCAGCCAAAGTCATATATTTTAGAATATTATTATTTATTTTTTCATACAGTGAGATGTACAGAAGTCATATCAAAAGGCATCTTCATCATTTGAATTATGTAATTGGAATTAACCAAAATTTAGGATACAAGAAAATTGGGGTGGATTTTAAAATGATTAGGTATATGTAATTTATATGTGATTAGAGTTTTATGTTTGAGTTTAATATAAGGTTTATATTAACTTAGAAATTAAAAATTGATGGCTTTTCCGTGTGGTGTTTTTATATGTTTGGAAATGTATTAACAATTCCTTTCACCAAAATAATCTTAAAAGAAATGTTGATTAGTTTATTACTTTATATTTTTGAGATAACACTAAATTGTTTTTGAGGGTACAAAGAACGCCTACATGTTTTATGAGGAGTAATTAGCATATTAATTTATGTTATTTTGGACCAACACTAAATTATTTTTGAGGGACTAAGGAATGTTGTGAGGGTGTTGTCCATCTCCTAAGTCTTAGTGAGGCCTAACAAATATGAGATTAATGATGGCAATAATTTTTCGTAAATTATATTAAAGAGTGTTATTTTAGTAGCATCATTATCAATGTAATTATACCACCATTCTACCTGTGTTAACCAGTCAACCTATTGGGATTTCCATTTTGAAGTAAGAGAATGTAAAGAAGATTCCAAAGGTATATTGATGGCTTGCAACCAACCATTAGTTTAAGGTTGATATGTGGTAATAAGATTTAATTGGGTATGTTGAAGTTGAAACAACCTACCAAAAATTGCAAGTGATGGTGGGATCGCAATCAATTATTATGAATTTAGGCATGTTATGTGACTTTAAATATTTTCCATGAGGACTTGTTATACTAGTGAGGGCTTGAATGAATATTGTAAAGCATAAAATTGAGGGTATTTCGAAAGGTGAAAAATGATTACCATTTTCCCTAATTTGTTGCCTACTTTTGGAAGCCCCATAATGAAATCCATATAACTGTCACCCACAAAGTTGCAACAATTGTTAAGGGTTGTAAGATTCATGTAGGACCATTATCGATAATGCTTTCCCTGATTTTGGTAAACCCACAATAAAATCCATAGAAATGTCATCCCACATAATTGTAGGAATGTGTAAGGTTTTTAGGTCTCCTAGAGGTTCTATTATTTCAAATGTTCTTCATTGGTAGGTATCACATTCTACCACAAATATGTGGATGTCCTTTTTCATACCTTCCCAAAAGAATGAAATATCAATTCAATCAGCTTTTTTTAACTACAATGAGCTAGTGTGGCAAAGGAGTGTAATTCATATAACACTTTGGATTTGAATGAGGAATATTAAATGAAAACATTATGGCCTTTACAATAGATGTCATCTACATTCCATGTGAAAGCTAGGTTTACTTATGGGTCAGCTTGTAGCTAGTGGATCATGTTTATGATATTGGAATATTCAAATAATCATTTAACTACCCTTTATAGTTAATTATACATTAAGAAACATCAGGCATATACTAACCCTCTCTTATCATGTTTCCTAGGGAGATAATCATCCATCACATTTTCCTTACCTTTTTGTTAGATAATCACATGGAAATAATCCAATATTTTGCCAACATAGTTTTGTTATTCTAGGGAGGAGAGCTTCTGTCCCAAGAAATATTTCAAGCTATAATGGTTTTATTTAATCTAGATAATGACACCTGACTAAGAAGAAGTGCTACATATCAACTATATGAATATTAGCAAAAAAATTCCTCTAATAGGTGGATTTTATAAAGTTTCTATCACATTATTGCTTAATAATGAAGAAATCATGCATTCCTCTTGTAATGACACAACCCCAATTCCTTTGTCTAAGGCATCACTTTCCAAGAAAAGAGTCTAGTAATGTTAGGCAGGGCATGAATTGGCATGGTGCACATTGCATCTTTTAAATTCTAGAAATCCTTTTTATTTTCCTCATTCCAACTAAAGGCTCTCGTTTCTAGCAAGTGAGTGAAAGGAATAACAATTTTACCATAGTTTTGGACAAACTTCCATTATTAACATGTGACGCCAAGAAAAAGGTAAAAAAATTTAGCATTCTTGGAAGAAGGCCAATATTTCATGACCTTAACTTTATTATGATCCATATGCACACCTTCCTCACTAACAATATGTTCTCAATATGAAATTTTATAAGCAGAAAAAGAACATTTAGAATGATTGAGGAATATTTGGTTATTGTGGAGTTGTCATATTTTTTAGACATGTGGCACATGAGCTACCCAAGGTTTGCTATAAACTAAGCTATTATAAAGAATGACTAATACAAAAAAAGAGAAAGGGGCTAAAATATGTGGTTCACAAGGATTTTAAAGATGAAATGTGCATTGTCAAGACTGATTGGTGTCACCAAAAGGTCATTGTCAAGACTTATTGGTGTCACTAAAAAATCATAATGACCATCATGAATTCGAAATGGAGGTTTTCAAGGTATTGGAGTCCTCCACAAAAAAATGATGATAACCAAATGGAAGATCTATTTTGGTTAATAACTATTAGCCAAATAGATCAATTTCAAAATCGGTACAGTGGAAATTTATCCATAACGATAATAACGGTGTGAAAATCATGACACGTGCACCAACCACCTTTCTTTTTAGGGGCCAGAAAAATAAGATAAAATTAGAGACTAGCATTAGGAGAAATGATATTGGTTGCTAATAGCTCTTGTATGGTCTTATCAATTTCACTTCTTTGGGAAGAATAATGATGACATGCAACACATTAGATGGTAGACTAGTTGGAAATATTGGACTGCTATGATCATGCTCATTAAGTGAAGTTGGTAATCCTTGGGATGATGAAACGTTTGTCGATGTTCACAAAATGCTAATTACAAATATTGATGAACTGGATGAGAAACATCCTTAAAGTTTTAGTAACATGGAATTGTGCAATAATTCTAGAATGAACACCTTTTATAATATTTCCATGTTCTAAGGAGTGACGATCTATGGAGAGCTTACTTTGATACTTTTGAGCATGTATGAATTGTCATCCTTGTAAAAATTTGTGCATAAACATAGGAAGTCAATGGAAATGGGGCCTAATGTTTGTAGCAATTAATCACCCAAACAAATATCACAACCACCCGTGTAAATGGAAAATATGTGTGATTTCAACGAATACTCACCCATTTCAGTTTTGTGATTTTCACCTTGGGAACAACATTTCATATATCCACCCGTAGCTATCATAATTTCAAATTTGTTAATATCATTGGTATAACAATTGGGAAACATAATGTTGAATTAAACTGTGGGTGTTGCCACTATCTATTAAGGTATTGACCTTCCAAAAATTTATATAATTGAACAAATTTAATGTGCGAGGAGAAGAAATACTAATCAAGCATTTAGGAAGATTTGGGGTTCTTCACCCTATTGATATGAGAAAATAACTTAGTGGTGGGAGTGACTGCTTTATGAATTCCATCATTGACCTCCTCACAAGAAATTTCATAAAAGGTAGACATAAATAATATCTACTCCTTTAAATGTTTATATTCTAGAGAACACTTTTCATGACAATTGTAGCAAAAATCCTTTAGTTGGAATCCCATCATTTTATCCGATGTCAATTTGTGACATTGGGGGATAAGGTAGGATATTAAGGATCTACCATATTTGGATGGGGATGTTAAGGAGCATAATTTATAGCTTGATAATCATGAGAACACTAGATAACCTTCAAACAATTAGCTAAAGGGGTTTTTATTTCCTCCCCAACTCCATTAGTAATGAATTACTTAAATGAATCATCAATAAAATAAAATTGTTCCAAAATCCAATTGTTCAAAAACATCATTATAGTCATCCACTAAGCCTATTTGGAACAATAAGGTAAGGTGATCCAAAAATAATCTATCTCTAATAAAAGTAATAGATAAGAAATTCTCCAAAAACCTCAATGTTGAAACCTCTATAGATGTGTTCTCATGAGATTTCTGTTGCTACCAACATTTCCTGTCTAAATACAAGTCCCTAACTACTATCTCCATTATTTCATATATTATGACACGAAAGGAAAGTTAGTGTTTGATTGGGTTAACCCAAGTAGTCAAATATACTACATTAAACTTATATTTAGATCAACATTAGGGATGTTAGGCATCATATTGTGAGAATCGTTAAAAAAGAGAAGAAGTGATTAGTGGTATCTTTTTCATTGTCTAGGTCCTTAACTTTATGGGATCCTTAAGAAAAGAAAATTTCACCCTTAGGCTTACCCTTTAACTTAAAAGTATGATAGAAACAAAGGCTAATGTGTGTAGTGAGGGAAATCATATTGGTTTCATTTCTACCAACTAATTGTGCAAGTGACTCAACCATTTGTATACTTCCTCCATGGCTAACATGTTGTGGGTGTTTGCCAAGGACCACTTGATGAAATGAAAAGGTTATTCACGATTTATCCCAACAAAATCAATTTGTTCAGAAGAATCTAGATATGGGTAACAAGTAATGGCCAAAGTGGGTCCACACAAATTTTCTTGTATTGTAAAGTGACTGCATTACCATTGTCATAATGTAAAGTGTATTTTGATCTTGGAATCTTGTAATGGTGTTGAAGGTAGAATACCGTTTTAATTTTAGATTTAGATTTATTATTACTCCTTGTTAAGTATTATATCACTAATAAAATTCCCAAATTATTAGCACTATAAATTATGTAGCAAATGTGTTTCTTGTGCTATAGAAACTAGGGTTTGTAGGAAGAGACTAGAGATTCAAAAGTCCTAATGATAAATATGTATCAAGTAGAGATCCAAATATAATAGCATACACTTCAAAACCAATTCATGTCTTCTACTATAATATACAGATTTTAATTTACCAGTACTCTAACCTCTTGGAGGACTAGTCATTAATCTCAGGGCTTATTTAATTTACACTATACTAGCGCATAGGCCCCTAGAAAATATCGATGACCCTCAAAATATTAAATAACAATTTATTCTAGTAACTAGAGTAGTTGGATTGTGGTTTCAAGGAATACTCACCCATTTTAGTTTTTTCATTTTCACATTGGGAAAAAATTTCCTATATCCACCACTAGCTATTATTATTTCAAGTTTGTTTATACTATTGGTATAACGATTGCGAAACATAATGTTGAATTAAATTGTGGGTGTTGACACTATCTATTAAGGGATTGACCTTCCAAAAAAGTATATAATTGAAAAAATTTAATGTACGAGGAGAAGAAATACTAATCAAGCATTTAGGAATATCTGGGGTTCTTCACCCTAATGGTATGATAAAATATCTTAGTGGTGGGAGTGACTTCTTAAGGAATTTCATCATTGACCTCCTCACAAGAAATTTCTTAAAAAGTCCTTTAGCTAAAATCCCACCATTTTATCCCATGTTAATTTGTGACATTGGGGGATAAGGTAGGATATTGAGGAGCTACTTTATTTGGATGGAGATGCTAAGGAGCATAATTTATAAATTGAGAATAATGAGAAAACTGAGTAACCTCCAAATAATTAGTTGAAGGGGTTTTGATTTCCTCCCCAAGTCCATTAGCAATCAATTTCTTAAAGGAATCATCAATAAGTAAAAAATTGTTCCATTATGCAATTGTTCAAAAACATCATTATAGTCATCCACTAAGCCTATTGGAACAATAAGGTAAGGTGGCCCAAAAAGAATGTATCTTTAATAAAGGTAATAGATAAGAAATTCTCAAAATACCTCAATGTTGAAACCTATATAGATGTGTTCACATGAAATTTCCGTTGCTACCAACATTTCCTATCTAAATACAGTTCCCTAATCATTATCTCCATTATTTCATATATTAGGACATGAAAGGAAAGTTAGTGTTTCATTGGGTTAACCCAAGTAGTCATATATAATTCATTAAAATTATATTTAAATCAACATTAGGGATTCTAGGCATCATATTGTGAGAATTATTAGAAAAACAGAAGTGATTAGTGGTATCTTTTTCATCACCCAGGTCCTTACCTTTATGGGATCCTTCATCAAAACTAATTTCACCCTTAGGCTTACCCTTTAACTTAATAATATGATAGAAACAATGGCTAACTTGTGTAGTGAGGGAAATCATATTGGTTTCTTTTCTACTAACTAATTGTGCAAGTGACTCAACCATTTTTATACTTCCTCCATGGTTAACATGTTGTGGGTGTTTGTCAAGGGCCACTTGACTAAATGAAAAGGTTATTCAAGATTTATCCCAACAAAATCAATTTCTTGAGAAGAATCTATAGATATGGGTAACAAGTGATGACCTAAATGGGTCCACACAATTTTTCTTTTATATCAAAGTGACGCTATTATCATCGTCATGATGTAAAGTGTATTTTGAGCTTGGAATCTTGTAATGGTGTTGGAAGACACCAAACCATTATCCTTTTAAGTTTAGATGTATTATTACTTCTTGTTGAGTATTATATCACTAATCAAATTCCCAAATTCTTGGCACTATAAATTATGTAGCAAACTTTCTTCTTGTGCTATAGAAACTAGCATTTGTAGGAAGAGACTAGAGGTTCAAAAGTCCTAACGATAAATATATATCAAATAGAGCTCCAAATATAATAGCATGCACTTCAAAACCAATTACATGCCTTCTACTATAATATATAGTTTTAATTGACCAATACTCTAACCTCTTAGAGGATTAGTCATGAATCTTGGGGCTTATTTAATGTGACAACATACATTTATAGTTTTTACACTATACTAGATTGTAAGCCCTTAGTAAATAGAGATGACCCTCAATATATTAAATAACAATATATTATAGTAATTAGGGTAGTTTGATTGTGACCCTAACAATGATATTCATATCATGTGTGTGTTGAGTGCTATAAATGCCCCAGTTGAAGGGTTTAGCCCTATTACTTGTCACTACTTTGCTGGGAATTTGGCTAGCTCCATTCTAGCAAGTAAACAATTCAAAACCACATGGATGAAGAACATTAGTCTATATCAATGGATTTACTAGGGAATACATCCACCAATATAGAGACACATTCTTCGAATCTCATGTGAGATTTTAGTTGGAATATGTGTGTGTGTGCACGAGAGAGAGAGAGAGAGAGAGAGAGAGAGAGAGAGAGAGAGAGAGAGAGAGAGAGCGCACAAACTTACAGATTTATTAATAAAGAAGTGATATTCAATGTTTAAAAACTATGATAGCTGATCCATTAATTGGAAAATCATTTTCAATGAGCATCCTTAATTACATTGATAGGCGTGTTTATTTTGGAATAGGGCTTCTAGAATTTTAATTTAGTTTCCAATAATTATTATGTGGATGGTAGATATACCTCATACTTTAGAATATTCATAGTAGTATACAAAAATCAATGGTTGAGAATTATCTCCAAAGGGGTTATGCCCTTTTTTTATATTTAATTCATTAATTTAAAAAAATACCATATGAGTAGGTGTCATATCAAATGAGTTATGGTTTTTTGGGCATTTGGTACTAATAGGCCACAATATTGGGTAATGGTACTATAACAAAGCTTATTTAAGATTAAAAATCTCCATGGTAAAGTCATTGTAAATCTCAATTGCCCCAATAGGGGTGCCTATTTTGGAATAGGCCTTCCATAATTATAATTTAATTTTTAATAATTATTTTGTGGATGGTAGAGATTCAACCTCCACACAATATCCTATAATATTCATAGCAAAATACACAAATCAAAGGTTGATATTTATCTCCACGTAGTCATGTCTCTTTTTCCCTTTTAATTAGATTGATTAATTTAAAAAACTTTATATGAACAATTCTCATATGAAATGAGCTAGAATATTTTTTTGGGTATTTGGTATTAATAAACCGTGGTATTGTAGAAAATCCTATTTAAGATTAAAAATATATCAACGGTAAAGTCTAAGTAAATTTGAATGGTTAAGAAACTTGTTTCGTGCTTTTTTAAATGTATATTTGTTAACTTATATAGTATTTTTTAACTATTTATTAATAAGAAAATAATTTGAAATACAGTTATAATTCAATTTATTTTTATAATTTTTTTGATGTTTATTATAGATTGGTGCTTATCCACCTTTACAAGCTATATTTATATGGTCTTCTAGTTTCTATTTTGTAGTTTTCCTTTTAAATTTTTATTAATTATAAAATAATTTGAAATAAAATTATAATTCAGTTAGTTTTTATGATTTTTTTAATTTTAGTAATTAGACATAGTAAGTGTTTTGATGTTTATTATGGATTAATGGTATCCACATTTATGAGTCATATAATTGTTGTTATGTTCATGTATAATAAATTTTAAATATCAAGAACAAATTTTCTCACCTAATGAATCCAAACACCAAAAAAAATTAATTTAACAGGTTACTAAACCTAACACAAAAATATATTTTATTTAATTTAAATTAAAATAATAATAAAATAAAATAATATCCATTTTTAAGGTCACGACAAGCCAAACACCAAATTTGTGTATGAAGAACCCTTGTTTGTGGGACTCGGGACCACCTCAATGGAGTGATTGACTCCTAAGTCTAGAAAAGCATACATACTCTACCCCATCTAGTTTTGACCCTGTAAAACGTAAATAAATAAAAAATTAATTATTTTACAAAATCTATTTCATCTAAATATGAAATTGAAATTAAATATATAAAATTGAATACAAAATTTAATAAAAAAAAACCAAAAACTATATATTAATAATGATATCAATTAATAATAATACATTCAAATATATATTCAATTTTTATAATTATTTATATTCTTTTAAATAAAAAATGAAAGATATAATTTATCTTAACAACTTTTTATAAATTCAAAACAATAAAATAACATATTACCAATCTTAGAGACTTAGTGAATGGGGCAAAATCTAAACGTTTTCGACTTAAGAAATTTATTTTTTCTGAATGCCTCATAAATTCTGAAATTATAAGGTATCGGCCTTGGATTCTTCTCATGACCGATATATTTTAAAAATTATAATGAACCTACCTTGGCATTTACTCTATTCATAATGTAAGATTAAAACAGATATGTATGTTATAATTCATTTTCGTGTATGAGTGGAAATAAGCAAGGACAATCTCTTGTAACACTTTAATGTTATAAATGTGCACAACATATAACAGCGGTGGAAATTAATATTCGTTTTTTCATATCATTTCAGAATGACGGGAATATCTCGTCTAATATTTTAATGTTTTTTTTAATCTAGGATAATTGGTAATTGGTGAGAGTTATCCTAAACAGATCCAAGATCAAATTTAATTGGCTGCCACTATAAACTTAAGCTACGTATAATCGCTTGCAAACAGTATAATAACAGAAAACTTATGAGCCAAATCGTCCGCTATAAAATCGCCTACTCTTCTAGCCAAAACACAACAAATCATACACATCATGTTTTCTAAGAGTATTTAAATTTTTTACATGTTTAAATTCCAAACCGACAGTACCTCCAATATCACCCCAGTCAGTGCCGGATTCCATTCTCAAAAGGCATAGCAGCAACAAAATCAGAAACACGTCAGCCAAATTAAAAATAATAATGGCGAGAAACAAAACCAAGGAGGCTAACGCGGTGTTTGGCACACCAAAACACGGGCTTTTTCGGCAGTATTGGAAAAGGCGGTATTTGTTAATGAGAGTGTTTTTGAAATTAGGGTTTGATATTCCGGTATGACCTGCGCAAGGGCGGCTGGGGCCAGCGGCTTCGTTTTCTTTCTCAATCGGCTCCCACCAACATTTATATCGAAGTTCTTCGATTTCTAACTCTGAACTACTCTGCATCTACAAAGACTCCAATCGTTTTCTCAACGCAATACATTGATTCCATTGCTGCGACGGCGGTAAGCCTCTCAACTACTGTGACCATCAATGTCATGTCACATCATACCAATTTGTGCTTTTGGAGCTCCCCCCTCCTGTAATTTCCTACTCATCTCACGCCAAACTGGATTGCAGCCGTGTGTGATTTCTATGTTATGAGAGAAGGATTTCATATTGGTGCTTTCCAAGTGAGCATCCACCCCATAAAACTATTTTCTCACTGCTCTTATTGGATCTATTTTTGAGTTGAGGGTTGAATAGTGAGTTTTTACTGTTTTTTTTTGAGTTTGGTAAGACTATATTTTTATTTATGTTTAATAAATTTGTGACTTTCTCTTAACAGTTGTTAAGCATCCAATCACTATCTATCTAAAACAACTATTTATAAGTTTGATAAGACTATATTTTTATTTATGTTTAATAAATCTGTGACTTCTTCTTAACAGTTGTTAAGCATCCAATCACCATCTATCTAAAACAACTATTTATCTAAGACCTTAAATAGAGTTTTTACTTTACTTTATTTCTTTCAACATTCCATATTTTTCATTTCTTTCTATTAATTTTATATATATATTCAAGTGCATGTTATGTACCAAAATAATTTTACATTTTTGTTAGAAAAACTCACCACAGATCTACATGGTGGGAAGGAGCACAAAAAGAACACTACACTGTCATCAAAGAAGAATATTCTAGAGAAAACTCTTAGTCACAAGAAATCAAGGAAGAAGGAAACAACTCCCAAAGCAAGCAAGGAGAAAGCCCGCCCCAACAAATCAACAGTTATGAGGATTTGAATACAGCAGAGAATAAATCTTCATTTAACAGCAAAGCAGATCTCCTAAACCAAACTTCTCCGACTATAGATCGCGAAGCTAAGACACCAATGACCCAAGAACCAGAAGAGATGAAGGAGATGCAAGACGAAGGAAGTTGGAAGACCGTAGAGAAAAGAAAGAAAGCTACAACACCAATCTCGCCAAGAGAAACGAGGAGCCAGACAAGTAAAAATTAAGAAAATTGTAGGTCCGATAGACCAATTTGGTCTCAGTGGACGTTAACCATCATCATCATCATCATCATCATATATTAAATATGAAACATATTATACATATTTTATATGAAATTATAAAAAACAAACACATATATGCTATAATTTTTAATTATTTTATATATGAATATATAAAAAATATTTTAATAAAGTTTACTTGAAATAAGTTATAAAATTGTTGTCAAATTGACAAAACATAATGTTGGCAAAGCCCTTGTGTATCACATGATCCAGAAGTTCAATCCCCTCGGACAAATGCTTCACCATCAGCTAAAACTTATTTTTTATATAAAAAGTTATAACACATTTATGTAAATTGAACATTCATCATATTTTAATACAAATTAATATCAATTAATATGAAAATTAATATGAAAATTTTAATATTAATAATAAAAGTTAATTAGAACCCCGATGGGGGTGGGTGAAAGGAGGGGCAGTGTAATGAATAATATGACTTGTGTCTAGGTATCTATCGGTGGCCAAGCCAGGTGGCGAAGGACGGCTCGAACCCTTAAGAAGCAGATGTTTCATTATTTAGGAATGATGGTTAGTGTTTCAAAAAATTTCTACAATTTTGGTATGAGAGGTGGTGAGCATGGTTGTCATGGGATCGAGAATGTGTAGGCATGTTCCCTGTGCATTCCTTGTGGTCTGAGTGGCTTGACCTTGCATTGGTCTCGTGGTAAGAGTTATGTGGGCAGGGAGTTCATTGCTCAAGGGATCTACAAAACTATGTGGGATCCAGGAATGAGGAGCAAGGGCCATTTGCAAAGCTAGTTTGCAGTCCAGGTCGTGACAATTACAGGGACAATACGAGCAACCTTGTCGGGCCAATGCTGTAATTTTCGAGTTGGTTTAGAAATTCTAGTAAGTAGAGGCTTCTCCCTAAAACTCAATTATTGTTTGTATCCTACTTCTAGTCTGGTATTGTTTCTTGTCATGACCTTGGCCCTGCTTTTGTACTACGTTGTCACTTCTCTGAGCATTAGACTTGCTCTAGGTTTCGAGAGAAGTGGCTTCGGGCAACCCTATTTCACGAACGACACTACTAAGTCCTCCCTCTTGAAGACACTAATTTACATCTCATTTGGTGGGTTGGTAATAATTACTAACGTTGCAGGTATGGGAATGTTGGTTATCCCTTATGTAAGGGTGTTCCTTTGAGGGCTAGTGTCGTTGATGGGTTCTATAGTGGCAAAGTTAGGAGGCCCTCCTATATCTTTGACTGGACTGTGGGAGACCATGGTAATGGACACCATTGCTGGCATGATATTTTTTACCGTGGATACAGTGTGAAGCGGGTGGTTGAGCACCCTCCCAAGAGCATGAAGTGTGTTAAGTGGCCGACAGAGTGTGACTCAGGAGACCTGGGCCCTCTGTGTACCTGGTGTAGCAACTACATTGGAAATATTAACCAGCAATGGGGTTGTTCTTGGTGGGGTGTTGGCCATAGGGATGTTTCTAGAGAAAGGGCATAGGAAGCAAAGGGGACAGTGGATGACGAGGGCAAGGTCAGCCACAATCATGCCCAGTCTATATGTTGGGTAGTACTACCGCCTATGCTCCCCTTGATTGCAAATCAACTATGGGATGTTGTGACGCATCTGGATGTCATGCATGAACAAACATATGAGGACCATAACAAAACCATAGCTTATATCAACGATGTCTAATTTAGCCAAGATGAAATTTTGAAACATCTATCTTGTGTGTGTCAAAGCCAACACATAATTAATGAGCGTCTTGATTAAATAGAGGCACAACTAGCTCACATAGATTACCATGTGCACAAAGGTCATGGCCACCCTACGGGCCAAGGTGTTGCTCAAGCGCCAAATCCTCCTTTGTAAATTTCATCTGTTAGTTATTTTTTGGTGTTGTTAGCTCTTTGGATTTTCTAGTCTTTTTGCCTATGAAACTAATAAGAAACATGGCAGTGTATTCTTTGTTTTGGTAATGCTCTCTTGGCTAACAAATCCGGTTAGAGTGAAGTTGGGATAGAAAGAATGATCTGGTATGTAAGATGTATCATTTTGCTTAATTAATGAAAGTTTTTTGACCGACAAAAAATCTAATTAATTATAAATATTAATAAATAATAAAAATACGCGTAAGTGCTTTATAAGTTTCATATGAGGAAATTTCTTTATATTTAAAAAAAAAAAATAGTAATATATTAAAAAAAAAAATTAAAAGATATATTATTTTTTGATAAAGTGTTTTCGAATTCAAGTTAGGTGCTTTTTAATATGGAGGTGGGACGTAAAATATTTCAATGTCACTAAAATAAGAAACTTCTTATGAATAAAATATTTTATTAGTGTGTTTCTCAAATGAAAGAGATATGTAATTCATTTCATACTCAACATGGAGTTTGCACATGCACGAACGCACACACACATAAATAAAATAACTTAAAGTTTGACTTAATTGTGTATCCAAATTGTAACTTCTTTTAAATTTATCTATAAATTTTAATTGAGAAAATGAAAATATCTACTTACAAAATAAATATCAATAAAAAATATCATAAGAAGAACCTAATTACGAAGTTTGAACTTCTTGGGCTACATCTCTAGGTTCCCTTCAAACGAGCAATGGATCCTTTAAAATGATGCAAAACACTTTAAATGTTTTATTACATTAACATTGATCTCCAATATACAATAAAATTGCCTTTAATATCCCTATAGGTGTGAAAATTCCTACACTGGAATCATATTACTGCTACTAGAGATTATTCTCCTAATTGTTAATTTTATTTAACAATTTATTTGCAGTTTTCTATGAAAAATACTCAATAAATCACATTGCAATCTACACAAATAAAGTTGTGGAAGAATAAAATGCTCGAAGAAAACCCAACTTGGGAACATCAGTGTAGTAGATGAGGGTTTTAATATTATGCAGCATTGAAAAATATGAGTACAATCTGGATGCTTGAAATTGGAAACCCATAGCAAGAATATATGTGAAAAATACTGAAGGGAATTTTCCTTGTCCCACAGGAAATCTCTGGCATGACTTGCCTAAAAAAAAAAAATGGTCGTCCAAACCCTAGCGTGAGGCTCTTCTACATTGCTTCTATGTTGTCTCCCATATGTGTGGTTGGAAATTGTCTTTGATGAAGTCATTCTACCTCCATTTACTAAGGAAATTATCTCTCTGACCTTCAAGAACCTTTGACCAACCTCTAGAAATAAGAAATATTTTTCTCACTAGCAAATTTATTTGCCTTGCTGAAGCTATTGCGTCGAGCCTCTACACTACCTCTTTGGGATAACTCGGCCCTCTTGTTGTTGCCTCTCCCAATCTGGAAATATTTCCTCCAGATCATTATCCTTGCCCCTCTCACACTACTTCTATCTCTAGCTCTCTCTCGAGAAAATAACTACTACTACTCTAGAAGTCAATCTACTCAGAAATTGAACCTCTCAAGTATATTTTCCATCACCCCATCGATCTCTGCTTATAACCCATTGTTGGAGCACCAAAGGCTAATATTAAAACATAATTGATTTCTAGGATCATCTCTGGATCGATCCATGCAAGTTTCTAGATAGTTCACGTGTTGAATTAATTAATGCTCATTAATTAACTATATTCCCTAACTTTAGACTCAGCAAATATTTAGAAACTCATTAATAATCTAATTAAGTCAATTCTAAGCAGAATTTTTAGAAATAATTTCTTGGTTTTTGAGATCTCATGTATTCTAGCCTCTCCATAAAATTTTGTGGGTAGAACACACTGATGCTACAAAAACTAACACTGCCTCTTAGCAAGGAATGTGTTCTAGTGCTACTGCACCCCCTACAGTAGCACCCTGTCTCTGCATCATCTCCTGTCATGTCACTAATGTATGGCCATGTTTCCCACCAACCACTGGACAACTCTGATACATTGCATTTGTGTTGCTGCTGACCCTACAAAACTATTGCCAACACTACATTTGCACTACAACTCCCTCTCATATGTTTCCGCTGCAACTGCAATATCTGCAACTAAAAAGAATCCAAAATACTAAATCAATTGTGATCAGTATGATTAATATATCACCCGAGTCTCTAACTGCTACTAGTCTCTACACACTCCACTGAAGACTCTACGTTGTTGCTTCCTCCACTATGCCAACTACATTGTTTCCAACTTTGCACTGTGCTCCCCAGTATTTGACTGCTACTAGTCTCTACAACTATCTCTCTGGACTCTGACTACATCAATTGTCACTGATCCATCGTGCTACTTAATACTGTGGGCCCACGTAGCAAGGTATTAATCCATGAGGTGGACTCCTCAAGGATCATACCCATCTCACACACTAGCGTCTCATACTCCTCCTCCTCTTGGATCTAGTTCCCCACTATCTCCTTTTGAGCTTTGTCCCTTACTAAGACCTTTCTTCTCTTTGTAACCTACACTAGACAACTCACAATTCCTCTGGTACCTGTCTCCAACAACTCGAAGTCGATCTACTACCCACATCTATAATCTAGCTAACTTGCACAACCACCTCAAACAATCTCATATGTCCATCACTTCAAAGTTGTAAAATATACGAAACTGAAAAGCTGGGAAAGTAAACCCAAAAATCTCCATGTTTCCCTCTACTTGGATACTTCCCAGCTACTCGCACTCCCTTATGGAGTGATAATATCCTCTCACAACTATCATTTATCTGTAAGGAAAATCAAACTTCTTGAGACTAGAAGTTCCCTGAGAGGAATTTTCCATGTGTGTGTTTTTCTCTCTTCCACCCCGATGTTGGCTCTGCTCTAGCAAGTTGTTGCAAAACCCTCTACATCCAGCTAGAGATCTACCCAAAAAAATCTGAGATACTCACTCTGCCCCTAGAATTACTTGATCTGGAAAGATCGCTATTTTTCTACTCCTCTCAGAAAAATTGAACTTCCTCAAGCAATTCAGCCTTCTCACAAAATATTGTGCCACCCTTGGTAATTGTGACCTACTACTCTTACTAAGCAGTGAAATTCCTTCTTTATACTTCTGAGCTCTCTTGGTAATCAATTGCGCTCTAATACCATGTGAAAATTCCTACAAGGGAATTCTATTGCAGCAACTGGAAATTATTATCCTAATTGGTAATTTTATTTAAAAATTTATTTGCAGTTTCCTACGACAAATATTGAATAAATCTCACTACAATGTCCACAAATAAAATTGTGGAATAAGAAAAAGTTGGAATAAATGTTAGCACACACACATAAAAATTGGACAAAATTCCCTGGGAAAACCCAACTTGGGAAAACCGGTGCAGTAGATGAGGGTTTTAATATTACGCAACAGTGAAAAATCTTTGTACAATCTAGATGCCTAAAACTATCAATCCACAACAAGAAGATATGGGCAAAATATTGAAGGGAATTTCCCTTCTCCCACACGAAATCTATGGCATGACCTTCCTAAATAAAATTTTCATCCAAACTCCAGCATGAGCCACTTTTGCACTACATTTGTGTTGTCTTCCACACGTGTGTCTTGAAACTACATTTGATGGAGTCATTCTACCTCCGACTGGAACTAAGAACGTTTCTTTTTCACCAACAAATATATATGTCTTGTTAAACCTACTGAGCCGAGCCTCTACACTGCCTCTTTGGGATAACTCGTCCCTATTGTTGCTGCCTCTCTAGATCTGGAAATATTTCCTCCAAATCATTGTTCTTGCACCTCTCACACTGCTTCGATCTTTAGTTCTCTCTCTGGAAACTGACTGCTGCTACTCTAGAAATCGATCTGCTCAGAAATCAAACCTCGCAAGGTTCTTCTCCATCATCACATCGATCTCTTCTTTTAGTCCATTGTTGGAGCAACAATGGGCAAGATTAAAACATATTCGATGGCTAGGATCATCTCTAGATCGATCTGTGTGAGCTTCTAGATGATTCATGGCTTGAACTAATTAATACTAATTAATTAACCATATTACCTAAGTTTAGACTTAGGAAATATTTAAAAACTATTTAATAATCTAATTAAGTCATTTTTAGGCGGAATTTCGAAAAGCAGTGTCTCGATTTTGGAGATCTCATGTATTCTAGCCTCTCCGCAAACTTTTCTGGTTAGAACAAATCCAATGCTATAAAAATGAACATTAGGAAGATTTTAAGACCATTAGAATATTCTTCTCATCTGCTTCTCGCATACAAAAAGGTTTTATGGCCTTTTTTTCCACAAACTCTATTAGAAAATACAAATTATATATTGTAACTTGAAGCCATAGAGTGATGGTAACACACAAGGTGAACTTTTTCTCTTATGTACTATTAGTATGGCCTCCCTAGTAGTAAAATATATCAATTAATTAATATTGCACTCAAGTTTATTCTTGAAGTAATATAGTATAAATACTCTAATCTTACAAAAAGAAAATTAGAACATATTAAACATTTCTAAATATCTAGTTCAAGATCATGATAGAAAACACATTAATCTAGAAATGTGCTTACCCAAAATTTTTGTTCTGTATCATGTTCTTGAAGTGCTCTTTTTTCCTACATATGATCAAGTTGCAGAAATTTTTACAAAGTATCTTACAAAGGAAATTATTTCCAAACTTCAATTTGTGTCTTGAGTTCAAGACGTTTTCATTAAAGGGGCTAAGGATGTAATGTCTCCTTCTTTCTCCTATTGTGTCATATTTATAAATACTTCAATACTATCAAAAGTTGTTCTTAATTAGGGATGTTAGAATATTTAGTAAATTAGTAGTTTGTTAAGATCAACTTTGTTTATTTTGTCTTTAGGTAAAATTGGATTTTATCTATATGCATTTTTCATTATGTAATTCAATGGTCATCATATGTTATAGAAACAAAGTGTTCTAATGGAACATATTCTTGTTAATATTAATGGCTTATTGATATATGGATTAGTACCTAATCGGTCCATCATTTCAATTTAAAAACCACACAGTGTAATTGTTGAAGATTGATGGTGGAGAAATCTTGTATCTACAAAGTTTTATTTCACATTAACATATTTCCTTAAGTGACCATGTTAGTTAGGGTTATGGAATGTTTCCCACTTCAAAGGTTTTAATGATATAAAAAAAATAGCATTACTATCATGAAGTGGTATTTTAAGGTATTTTCTCCATGTATAAATACTTTGTTTTATCGAACTCTCACAAATAGTGTAAAAAAATAATCTCTTGCACTTTTATTAATTTTAAGTGTGTGCATAATGAGGTAAATTGTGTAATTTAATGTGTTGATTTCTGGCAAGAATAATATGTTTATGTCTATGTCAAAGAACTATCTACACACCTTGTTTACCCTATAAAATTGATGGACCACATGAGTATAAGTTTATAAGTTGTGTCAAATACACAAGTAATGCTTTTGGTGAAATATTTCCATCTATGTAAATAGTCATAAGTAATTTTGTTTGTGAAATATTTCCACTTATGTAGATAAATCGGTAAAAAATGTCATTACAAAGGAATTTAAATCCCATTAAAAATGATAACATTATCATATTTTATGAATTTTACAGTTGATGTCTTTGTCAAAAGTAATATCAGTTTAGATCCATCCTAACGTCTAATCTATCACTATCATAATGATCAAATCTCTAGATGTGCAAACCTATTTTAAATAACAAAATTGAGGAACAATTTGAACCTTGATAGATTTGAGCCCTCTTAATAATTGATAAAGAAAGTTTTAATATCAATTATTTTGTGTGTGTGTTCCCATACTTCATTTTGAAAACAAAAAAGTAAAGTGTTTTAACCATAAAATAAATTTGATTCTCAATTTCTTTATATAATATATACATTTGATGTTGATATTAAAATTACCTACATTATCTACATTGAATTAATCTCTCTCTCTCTCTCTCTCTCTCCTCTCTCTCCTCTCTCTCTCTCTCTAATAATATATATATAATATAATATATATATATATATTATATATATACTCAAAAATGAAATTTTAAACAAAATAATACATAAAACAACTAAAATTACAATTGTTTAGAAATTGTATAAAGGAAAATCTTATAAAATTAGATTGTACCATACTTTTTGTTAATTAGATAGCATACATTGGTTCATAATTCAGTCATATATAAATAAAATATTTATTGTCTTGGCTCGCCAAAAGAGAACTCAAAACAACAATGGTAACAATATTGCAGAGTTCTTCTCTATAGCAAAATTAACCATATCAAATCTTATAGAGCTATATCTAGCCCATGACATATGTCTATATATTCGATCATTAAGGTTACAAAATAACACTTCAGTACAAAAATTAGGCCATAATTGTAAAACATAGAAAACTGCAAAAATAAATTAAAAAATAAGAAACATAAAATCAAAGTGGACTTGGGCTATTATACATCCTTAGAATAATTTGCAAAGACAAGATTTTGTTTGCCCGTACCTAGTGTAGTCTATCTTTCACTATGTAAATGTGTCTTTATATGATCCATCCGACTATCTAGGATGACTCAACAAGAGCAAAAATGTGTTTGGACCTGTTGGATATTGTTTAGGTAAATGATGATTTCATTGAGTTCTTCCTACTTTTCCTAAATGAAATGACCTAGCATGTTTTCATCTACCAGTACAAGGTTATGCAGTGCAAGTATTTATTCATGTGGCCCCTATAGTGTCCAAGATTGAGAATCCAATCTAACACAGTGACCTAAATATCAGAGTTAAAGTTCACATTCCTGTCGTGAACCACGCGAGACTCAAGTAAATGGATTTCATATTGAATTTTGGAGGAGGTGCATGAGTGATAGAGATACATTGTAGGCTTAGCTTGGAACTAGGCTTGAGGCATGCTATTGTGGCCTCGACAATAGAGCCATGCCTTAATCACATGCATTATTGTGGCATGGTGATAGGGAGTAAAAGGTTCACAATTAGATTACACACATGAGATAGGAAAACAATGTTAGATTGAAGGCTAAAGGAAAATGCAACATCAAGCAAGAGGGGTGAAGACTTTTAGAGGCAAGGGTAGAAGATATAGCTAAAGTTGAGTGAGATGTAAAGAGGCATTATAACCAAATATTTAAAATAAAGAACCCTCCTTAGGACAAAGAAATGGAAAACATAGTCCACACGATATGCAAAAAGGTATAACCACTAACCAAAATGTCAAAACTAGCCTCTTGAACCATATAATAAGAACGATAACGCTGAAAGTAGAACACTACCAAGAAAGGTCATAGGGAAAAAATATTCCCAGTGAGCTAGGAAGAGACAAATTTCCACTAAACCCTAAAGAAACTTGGCACATGCCATCTTGCCTTTAAACACATCATCTATCTATGTTAACTCCAACAGATAGTTGAGATTTGTCGAATTTCAAATCAACAATATAGAATGAAAAATGGAAGGTTAGACGAGGAGGGCCTGAAAATTTCTCAACTATCTTACCACAAGCTTGGACGCAAGTGAGGAAAACTCCCATAAGTGGCTTGAAGATACAGGAAAGGATCTAAATAATTGAAGAGTGCCACCAATTGCACCAGAGAAACGAGGTGGTAGTGAATGGTCAAAGTTTAATGCTATGGGTCATCATAACTCTTGGACTTGTGAAAATTCATGGGGTCAGTTGGCCACAAAACCCTGTATTTAATGCATGGGGTAGCATCAAGATGAATAACCTTCCCCCCTCCCTCCTTGGCACATCATTTGACATCCTGGTAGGGGATAGAGTATGCCATGTTATTATACTCAACATTGAAAAAAAAAATTGGTATTAATATTTCTTAAATTCTGCATATAAATTCCATATTAATAATTACATGAATTACATATAAAACTTATGCTAGGAAGTAGAAAACTACAATCAATTGAATAAGAATTTATTTACTTTCAATTTCTTTTTCTTATCTCTATGTATATAAAGTTGATATGAAATTATTTTAGTTAAGATGGTATTGATCTATTGTATTTATGGTTAACAAATAAGGTTTTTTCTTTTATTAACATGAATATTTAAAAAAATGATTTAAAGTCCATAGTTTCACTCTAGTTTTATATAGAGCATAAAAAATTGTTTTAAAAAATTATTAGTTTCACTAGTGAGATATTTTGACTTTCCAGTGGATTAGTGGCCAGAGTCTCGTCAAACAATTAGCGCTCAAATCTTGATTTGTGTTGTTTACACTGGTTTTTTTGCTGCATATATGGATTCGAATCGAAAAACGCCTGGGGAACTTCGATTGTGAAGAGTTCACCCAACTTGTGATTTCAATGAATCCTTCATGGATTCTAAACAAATAAGATTCGAAAATAAGCCTTAATTTTTTCAGTTTTTTTCAAAAAGTCTCACTGATAGACAACACCCTTTCACTCTACTTTTATATATTATAAATTATAAATAATTTATTGCTCGCAAATTTTTAGTTTCAGGTCCACGTGCCTTATGTTGTGTTGCAAGTTCCTGGAGAACTTCATGATGAAAAGGTAGTATTCTGCAATACCATTTATTAAACAAAAGGACATCTTTATACAATCAAATTTGAACGGAGACAATTATGTCTTCATAACTATAAATATGGGAAATACCTAATATGTGTCCTAATTATAATTATATACTAAATCCCATAAGATTATTCAACATTCCCCCCCTTAACACAAAGGGACATCTGACATGCCAATTAAAGATCTAAAATTTTCAAACTTTCTATGCCCCAACGCTTTGGTAAAGACATTTGCAATTTGTTCTGATGTTGGACAATGTGTTAGATGAATTTTGTTTGGCCTCTAGATGATGTGGAATCAAATGATACTTGGTGTTGATATGTTTGGTTCGATCGTGAAACTTGGGATTCTTGACAAATTGAATTGTAGAAGAGTTTTTGACAAATAGAGGAGTTGAAGCTTTTTGTTTCTCCTACAAATCTTCAAGCAATTTTTGAAGCCAAATGATATATTTTGTAGTTTGAGCTACTACAACATATTCAACTTCATTGGTAGAATCAGCAGGAACATATTTCTTATGTGATCTCTAATTAATGGTTGCTAATCCAAGATTCATCAAATGACTAGAAGTAGAGACTTCATCCCCCCTATCTCCACCAAAATCAAAATCTCAATAACCAACAAGATGGAAGTGTAAAACCTTGGAATATTTCGTTCCATATGTTTGGGTTCCTTTTAAATATTTCAGAATTACTTTTTATGCTACCCAATGCCCATCATAAGGTTGATTCATAAATCTGGAAAGTAATCAAACAATAAAGGTTATATCAGGACGAACAGTAGATAAATAAATTAAACTTCCAACAAGTTGTTTGTACTTTGTTGGATCTTCAAATAGTTTTCATTCTTCTAAAGTGAGATTCAAATTATGTTCCATTAGAGTAGCAAGAGGATTACAATCCATCATACCATATTTGTTCAATAAATTTCCAACATATTTCTTATGAGAGATACAAATATGTTGAGGTTTTTGATCAAATTCAATTCCAAGATAATAATGAAGTAAACCTAAGTCTGTCTTATCAAAAACCTTTTGAAATTCCTTCTTAATAAATGATATATATTAAGCATTATTCTCTTTAATCATCAAATCATCAACATAGACAACTAGATATACAACTGGTCTTCTAACTTTCTTAATGAAAAGAGTTACAACATCTAGGTCAAAATGCTTATAATTCAACCTAAGAAGATGATTAGTTAATTTCTCATATCATGCACATGGTTATTGTTTCAAGCCATACAAAGACTTCATTAATTTGCATACATTTTGTTCTTTCCCTTTAACAAAAAAACCTCATGGTTGAAACATGTAAAGATCTACTTTCAAATCCCCATTTAAAAGAACAGTTTTAACATCCATATGATGAGTTTTCCATCCTTTCTGAGCTACAATATAAAACAATGTTTTAATAGTGCCCCATTTAGTTGTAGGGGAAAATGCCTCTGTATAGTTAACATACTCTTTCTATGCATACACCTTTGCTACAAGTCTTTCCTTGTGCTTATCAAATGAACCATCAGCTTTATACCTAATGTTATAAACTCATTTGAAACCAATAAGATTGACACCAATAGAAGGATCCCCTAGCCTCCAAGTGCCTTTTTTTATGAGGGCATCATATTCCTTTTGCATTGCATCTATCCACTGATCATGACTAATAGTTTCTTCAAAAAAATTAGGTTCAGAATCAAGAGAAAAATTAAATTCACAATCATGAGAATAGTTACCTAAAGAACTCCCTCTCTCAAACTCATCACATTTCCGTGGGAATGTTCTAATATGAATTGATCTTTGTAGAGGTTGTGAAGTAAGTTTTTCATCTTGTGAAACGGACTCTTCATTACTTTATGCCCCACTCTCTGTTCTTGTTGTCTCTACCCCTGTTGTCCCTATAGAAACATTGTTATCATTCAGTTTCTCTTCAATAGCAGAATTATTATCACCATTTAGAGGTAATCTTGAAGTAAAATCAACAGGATGATCTAATATGGGAATCCCCCCTTAAGGATGTGGAAAGATATTATTTGATTCATAATAAAACTTCTTAGGCACAAGCTTCTCTAATTGATTAAGTTTCCTATCAATAGTGAGTGTATCTTTATCAGATTAAAAAAAAACTACATTTCTTGAGAAAATAAACTTCTTATTCTCTTCATCATACAGTCTATATTCCTTAGAAGTCATAGAATACCCCAAAAATATACATTTTCTACTTTTTACTCTCAATTTATTTCTTTGTTGTTTAGGAATTAGGGCATAACATTGAGAACCAAAAAGTTCTGAGATGTTGATCAACAGGATGATGATTATACCACATTTAATATGGACTTTTACTGTTGATGATAGAGGAATGACACTGATTTCTAATATAAGTTGAACAAAGAACTGCTTCTCCCCCAAACATCAATTTTACATTCTTAAAAAACATCGCCGATCTAACCATATTAAGTAGTGTTTTCTTCATTCGTTCTGCAACACCATTTTGTTGTGGATTATAAGGTATCATGGTTTGGTATTTGATGCCATTCTCTTGCAAATATCTTTCAAAAACATGTGAAGTATATTCTCCCCCATTATCAATTCTTATAGTACTTATATTAAGTTGAGCTTCATTTGTAATGAAAAGATGAAATTTTTTAAACATATCAAAAACTTGTGATTTTTCTTTAAAAAGATAGACCGAACATATCCTTGAATAATCATCAATAAAAGTCAGTATATATTTATTTCCATTAACAGTTGTAATAGGCATAGGTCCACATAAATATGATTCTATGAGACTTGAATTCCTTGAAGCTCTAGAAGTAGAGTTCTAAGAAGATTGTTTGTGATGCTTCCCCAATATACAAGCATTACATAGAGTCATTTTTCTTGAAACTATTGGAAGTCCCTTAATCCGCTGCTATCTCATTATTCTAATACTTTCATAATTAATATGACCAAAGCGAGCATGCAATAATAAACATGATGATAGAGTATTATTTTTCTCGACCAAATTATTAGTATTTAATGCAACAGATGACATACATTTGACCTTTAGTAATTTATCTTCTTCCACACTAGTCATTATAGTCTCATTGTTAGTTGCTCTTTGAATTTCCACTTTACAATCAAATATGTGTATGGAATGTCCCTGTTGTATTATTTGTATAGGAGATAATAACTTCCTTTGAAACTCTGAAATGTAAAGAACATCTTTTAAAGTATAATATGCAAGTCCAAAAAAAATTAATTGAATAAAACCAATCCCTGACGGTTTGATTTGAGAATTTTCAGCAAAATACACTAATCTATCAATATTATCACTGAATTTTTCAAACAAATATCTTCTAAAAGTCATATGGCAAGTGGCACTTGTGTCTAAAATCCAACAGTCATTCCATGAAGAAAATGAGTTTTTAAATATATCTTCCACATTAAAATTACAATTGGAAACAACATAATGTGCATTCTAAGAATAATGCCCTTTTTTCTGGAATTAGTTGATCTTTGTTTTAAATTATTTGTTCTCTTCTTTCTTTAATTTACAGTTGTTTTATCAGAAACATTTCTTTGTCTATCATTTTGTTATCTATTTCCCTAATTGATGCCCCACCTGCCTCTATAATTCCTCCTTCCTCGTCCTCTACTATCATTAGTATTTATCACTAATTCTTCTTGAGATTTTTCGTCTTTTTGAGCCATACATAAAATTTCAGGTTTAGAATTGTGTAAAGCTTCTTTCTTGCCAAAGTCCTTCTCTTTTTCTGCAATTTTTTCTACTAAATTTTCAAAATCTAAATCTTTTAACTTCCCAATAACTGGGAGAGATTCCAAATAGTGTGAATAACCAGAGTAAAGGGCTGTTCTAAATGTAATAATCTGTAAATCAATTTTAACTCCAGTAGATTCAATTTCATAATTCATCGATTTAATCTCAGAAGCAAATTTCAATGGATCATTATCTTTCATTTCTATATTAGACAACCTTAATAATAACTCGATTATCTCTAATTTAGAATGTGAATCATAAAGCTATTTCAATTTTGTTATTGTATCATATGTTGTTTTAATTTGAATAATACATCTGCTTACCTCTTTTGAGATTGAAATAGAAATTAAAACATAAGCCTTTATATCCTTACTCTCCTAGATTACTAATTATTTTTCTTCCTAACCCGGGTCTGGTGCATTACTTCCTTTTCCTCTACAAATTCCATCCCACACATCATTAAAAATATGTGTAATTTTGTTTTTCTATATCATTCCAAGTAATATTCATTTCGAGGTAGGACAATGCATACTAATGATATCAAAGAATTATTTTTTGCAGATAAAACCAGCTGTCAAAATGGTGATTATAGAATATATATATATATATATATTTTTTTTAAATTCGTTTTCTGTTTTGAATTCTTCTACAGAACAATAATAACCACTGTAAAAATAGACACGCCAAAATACAACGAATCGGACGGTGAATAGCCTCCGTAGCCCGATCAGCAATTGGTCAAAGGCATAAGTCTCGATGGTCACATCCAACGGTCAGAGATCAAAAGTCAAGATCAATCGATGGCGATCGACGATGCGTATTTAACACGATGAGTGGTCCCCGCAAATCCACACAAATCAATGGTACCAACGTCACTTCCCAACATCCAACGGTACCGACATCACCTCACCCTGCCGAGGTTTAACATAACCTGTGGTCTCGGGTGACAGTTTTAGAAAAACCGTTCAACTTAAGAATGAGTGGTTGTCAATCAACAAGGCAGCACACAATAGGTTTCCAAAACTGCCACGGTATAGTGTCAGGTGGTTTCCAAAACCACCTGCGCAAATTCAATCAACGTCACCAAGTCAAGACGAGCACGTCTCCAAGTCATGTACTACATGCACTACACTCTGCTGGTTTCAGAACAAGTTGCAACTTCTGCAACAATGGAGTTCGAACGAGACACTTCAACGTTTTATTTTAAAACCTTACTCTAATTTCATGATGAAAAAATAATATTCTCCTCTACCATTTATTAAACATAAATACATATTTATAAAATCAAACTTGAAATTTATAAATATAGGAGATGCCTAATTTAAAAAAGTCCACATAATTTAAAAAATCATAACGCGTCCATCGATGATGTGCACAGAATTACAGGATTGGAGCATAAGTATGCTCATATGGGCTTGTCGGGTGTAATTGGTAAGTGAAACGACCTCGTTTCCTTTTCAATACCGCAAGTCGTTTAACGGCGGACATGTGGAGTTGACGAACAGGGTTAGGGCCCTCATGCCTAACCACTATGACATTTTGGATTGATTTTGAATTTTGATAGAATTTTTTAGAATGCAAATTAATCTAGAATGAGGCTAAATCTTTGAGTTAATCATTTCATTATTTGTCCATGTTTCCTTTCTAGTGTTTACACCACATAAACCTTTGGTTTACTTCCCTTATATCAAGTAAGTGTTAAAGTCCAAGTTCATCCTCAACATTAACATTCAACTTCATCTCCCATCTCAAATAGATTACAAGCTCTAGGTTTTTATTTTTTATATTAAAAAAATTCAATAAATTATAAAGATAGAGATAACTTAAATTTATTTTAACTCAAATGCCAACAAAAACAAATTTTAAAGGGTATAATTTTTTTTAAGACTAATTTTAGAAATATTTTTTTAATATAAAATAAAATTTAAAAATACTAGATTTATATATATGATACTAATCTTCATATATAAATTATAAAAAGGTAAATTATTAAAAAAACTAAAATTAAATTAAAAAACATAAATTATAATATAAAATAATAAAATACCACATTTTATCTTATAATTCAACAATTAAAATTTGAAAAAAACTGATTTGAATTTGTTTTTTTTTATCTTATTCTTTATTATTCACAATAAATACACATATTTTTTAATTTATATCATATCAAGTTATATTACCAAATAATAAATAGCAGTAAAAAAGACAAAGCAAAGTAAAAGACTATTTAGTTTATACTAAATGAAGCCAAGCAAAAAGTTTAGTATAAGTAATTTTATTATTTGACTTTAAATAGCTTACACATGCACAAAACCCATTCATGGCAAGAAAGTGATGGAGTCCAGGGACTAGGTGGAAAACCACAGAAGACACCAATTATAGTATATCATCTTATGTTTTTCCAAAGCATATATCATTTCCACTCCCACTAATATGTTAACTTATATATGTTAACAATAATAAATGTCAATAGTGATGATAAAAAGGAAAAGTAAAGAAGCAGAGAAATAATTTTATGGTTTCTATCACATTAATAAAGAGATTGTTTATTTTATATTAGATTAAGTTAGTTTTATATATGTATATTTTAGTAACCCATGCAATATGTCCACATTAATTAGTAACCCTATATCTAATTAAATAACAAAACTCCATATAGATTACTCTTACAATCCAAGAATGACAAGTGTCACATTAAAGTTTTACTTATCCTCAATGTGGTGTGCCCTCCAACTATGATTCCTCTTGTGTCCAACACCCATCCTCCTAGTCGGTGCACTATGTGTTACTCTTCTAGCTATGTGCCTCATGTCACCTTGTATTCAATGCTCTTCAGCATATGTTCGAATTAACTACATGCTCCAATACTTCTCAACATACATTTCTAGGACCATAGAAAAGTCCATAAAGAATGCTCATATACCCCAACATGCACAATTCAAGTATCAATCTTCCAAGGCATCTTTCACATGGTCTTATTCTCTTAGGGATAAGTTCCACCCTCCATTTCCCTAGCACTCATCTTCCTTTGTAAATAGGTCTCCTAGAACTCTTCCTCCTTGTTAGGTACCTCTTCTGATCAAGTAAGAGAGTCCCCTATTATGTGCACCCAATGGGCTAATAATTATGGCACAAAGGATAGTGTCCTCGTAGGTAAGGATGGTATCATATTCTACCCAAGGTCAAGAACACATCCAAATGAAGTTATTCATTTGTCTATCAAGCATCATAAATTCAGGAGACTAACACTTCCCTAATCAGCTGAAAATATTTTTGGAGAAACCCAATATCTTAACAATCCTAATATAACATCCACTCATAGAGATTTCAAGAAAAAGAAGTTCAAAATATTTACCAAAAAAAGACTTACATCCCTATCCTTTTCTCCGTAGAAAATTCGTAACTTTCTATTATAAAAAGTTACATAAGTGGATGCATAAAGTGCATCCCCAAGATGCACCACTCAAAAAGTTGACGCCCATAAATCAGAGAAAAAAAAACTAAAAACTAAAAAATAAAAAATAAAATTGGGGCTAAGAAGAAAAAATTTAATCACCCTTTTCTTCCTTTCTCCTTTTCTACTTTTCACCATCCTCCTTGATTAGAAGTGGTTGTTACAATAATTAGTTGGTTCTATTTTGTCTATCTCAGATGTTCCTTATTTGAGTCTTAACTCGCAGATGTATAAGGATGTCTGAATCATGTTATCTACTTCTCCTTCAACATTTCTTGTCCTGAGTGATCTTTTGCTCTCGGATTTTGCGAAGTTGATCCCCCTATTCTGTTTTGACTCAATTTTTCACTCACTAAATATGTTTGTGGATTTTGGATTTCCTAAGTGATGGGGTGTCCCAAGTCCTCCTCTTCCTCTTCTTCAACACATTGTGGTGTTGGGAAGTGTCATCCCGTTGGATTTTTTACGGGTTTCTTTTTCCTAAGATGTTTCTTTTCTAAAGGATATGTAGTTTGTAGATGTTTGTTTTGAAGACAAAAATGACATCTAAATGTAGTTTTCTCATAATCTAAGAACTGGGTCTAGCACTGGTTGTTGTGTGTCAAAAGGATACAATCATATATTCCTTTACTGAGGTCTACCTCAACATATATCCTAGCACAAGTATAAATTGCTTCTTTAGCTCTTTGTGTATCCATCTTGATGTATCTCCCCAACCTCTTGCTAATTCCTTCCAATCCTTTTCGATGCCAAAAGTGGAGTGCTAAGTTATGCAATGTTACCCTACCCAGTATTTTTGAAATCGTCATTGTATTAGCATCAAAATATGGGAACTGTGGGGTGATAAATAATATCGTGTTTCCCTATAACCAAGGACCATCATGTAAAACCTGATCTCTAATCTGTGATGATTCAAATTTACCATGAAGAAACCCTTTGAGCATAAGTCAATCTCAATTTTACCATCTAGGTCGTAAAGCTACAGTAAAAAAGGTCCATAGGTATTGGCCAAAAACTGTTGAACCTGTAAATGATTTCCTTGGATTGATATGTTGTACACATATTATTTATCTCTGCGAGATCTACTATTATTTCTAGAATATCATTAATCTTCTCTACAATATAGGGCCCATGAATACTGAGGATTTGTTCAAGTTTATGTGATATTGTAGCCTTTCCTTTGAGGGTGTCTTTCAATGACGTAAATCCATTGGCTTTTCCTTTGGCTCAACTCAGGCCCTTTGGGATATTAGCTCCTACCTAGGCCCCCCAAAACCTCAGTTAATGATCATCGAGGAAATTTGTTCTATGCCATAGTCTTTTAAGCACCTTTGGTCATTCATGGATCTACCCACATACATTGGGTTTTGCAGTTTCGTTGGGATACCAATTTTATGATAAATCACCAATTTCAGATATCTCACTAGTGAATCCATTCGATTCCATAGGATGATTGATCTTCCTGTTGGGGTTTGTACAAAAATTTGGAAATCTACATCCTTACCATAAACACAAGTTCCCTCGCAACTTACTAATGGATTTGCATAGGACCCATCATTAATGCTCATTTCTTCATTAAAACGAATAGATGTGTGGTTACCCTTTCTCCCAATAGATAGATATGCTAGATCTAGACCTTGAGAGTATCAAACATTCAAAGAACCCTTCCATTTTCCGTAAATGTTTCTACTTTGGAGATCAACTTCCCCTAACCTATCCTGTCCTTGATCATCTCTACATGCTTTATTCCTTGTGAATAACCAATACCATAGCCTCCATGGGGCTCGAAAAACCTAATAAGTCTAAGATCGTTGCAAGAAAATAAATATCTTGATTAATCATCTTGGAGTTCCAAATCATCAAAGAAGGAGTATAATGTAGAGCAGTATTGAGGAAGAGAAAAGTGAGCAACCATCTTAGCGAAAAAACCATTAAAGGTACCATAAAGCTCACAAATCCATGCCCACTGATCCATCTCATAGAGACCATTGAAATAGGCCCAACATATCCCGCAGTGAGGGAGGAAGTCTCCATCGGTACCATGGATAAGATGGAAGCTTGTTTCATCTACAACAGTGAAAAGAGTCATTGAAATCCTCCTAAGGACCCCCTTCTCTTTTACCTCTACCTAACTTGGAAACCTCGACCTGCTCGTCCTCACAACCATTCGTGTTTTCATAATTCTATTTTGTTTATTCAGTCACATCCCTATCCTCATTAATTAAAACTATTTAATAAAAAAACAACAATAAAAAAATTACTCTCAAATCTACTATTTATAAGTTACTAGAAAATAACAAAAACATAACGTAACGAAGAGAGGTGAAACCCCTTCCAGGTTTGATTGGTTGAAAAACATAGTAGTTAGTTATGTTTTCATTGAAAATCATAATATTTGGTTGGGTGTATGGAAAACTTGTGGTAAATCTTGACTTGTTTCAAGATGAAGAAAAATATACATAGTTGAATGTATTCCATTTCATTTATGGGAAAATATAGTTTGTTCCATTTCAAACCTAACTATTTAATTTATGTCTCTTCTTTATCCATCCTAAAGGGGGACCTTAAAGATTTTCTTAACCTTGTTTGTTTTCATTACTTACCATATTTTTTATAAGGTGTAACCAATCATTCCATGAAATTATACATTTTAATTAAGTCCGCGATGTTGGTAGGTTTTACATATGGCATGATAGCGTTATCATTTACTTCTCTTCGATTATTTTTTGTCATCATCTCTAACAAGAAATTATTGGGGTGAAAGAGGTTATGGTTGCTTATGATAGTGCTAGGTGTGAGAAAGTGTGCATATATGAGTGGAGGGTAGCCATGAGAGAATGAAGAGAAACTGTGGACATGAGATAATTTCAATATAAGTGAAGAGTTATGATAGTGCTAGGTGTGAGAAAGTGTGCATATATGAGTGGAGGGTAGACATGAGAGAATGAAGAGAAACTGTGGACATGAGATAATTTCAATATAAGTGAAGAGAAACTATGTGGATATGAGATAATTTTCATATAAGTGTAGAATAGTAATATTAATAAAAAAATATTTGAGAAATGAAATTTGTAATTTATAATTTATTAATCAATATTAAAAATAAAAATATTAAGATAAGTTTTTAGGAACTGAAAGAGTCAAAGTTGTTAAGTACAATCATAGTGGTTTTAGTAAGCTATTGCATTAGAACTCAAAGATTATATGTAATAAAGTCATTAAAAAATTTGGAGATTTTACATTGAAATATGCAAACTTGAGTCAATCACTTAGCCTTTTCAAGATAATAGAGAACTTACTCTAAATTAAAACCATAAAATAATAATAAATCTATTAAACTAATTTTTTCTCTTTAATATATTTATATATTTTTCATACATAGGTGGGAAAACCTATCATAACTTAGTTGTCAAATGAGAAGTGAGGACAACCATCTGTGACTCATTCATCACCTTTAATCAAGTAAACCACTTGGAAGGCTCACTCATCACCCTTAATCAAGGAAACCACTTGGAATAACCCACTTCTGAACCATAAGGGGGCAGACTTTCACTCCGGCAAAATACCTGTAAGTCTTAGACTGTTAACCTATTTTATAAGAAGAAGACGAGCTCTTAACCAAACAAAAACAATTTTAACACATACTCAATATATATATATATATTCTTGTTATTTCTCTTTTAATCTAGAAAAAGAAAAGTGAGCAACCCTATAATCAATGCAAATTGTATGACGTGACAAACTAAGATTCCACGAATATGATTCCGCTCGTTATGCTCATTAAAATGATTTTATAATTAAGTGTTCACACGAAGGAACAGCTTGTTGTCGATTCATTTCATCCAACGTGTAAACCACATTTTCTCACCCCAATATAGGGGCTATGGGTTCATTATCATTATACACGTATTGAATCTCATGTATAAGCCCACTCAAACCTTGTATTTATGTCATACCCAAAGGAATCAGTGTCATCTCTAGGCTTTCATTGAAATGTAATTTGTGGGCTTTTTTTTCAAGCTGAATGGAATCATGGTCAGTTTGAAATTTTCATAATTAAATTTTACTATTGGTGAATGAAAATAAGTGATAAGTTTTAAATTATTTAGTTAAAAAAATTTATTTTAATGCAGATTAATTTAATTTTTTTATTATTTTAGTTAATGAGTTTGTTTGATTTTCAAGAGAATATGCTCAGTATATGTTCTGTCTATATGTTTATCAATTTTGTAATGTGTTAGAGAGTTTGTTAGGTTGAGTTGATTTTTGATAAGTTTAAAAATTTTAATGTTCGAACCCAAAGTAAGAAGTGGCTCCTCATCAATTTCATAGGGATTTTCAAAGCAGAACTAATATTAGAAAAATTGTCTTATATCTTGGTTTTATAGAATAGAAACACTTCAATAGGAATTTTAAGGGTTAAGTAAAATCAAAATTAATAATAATATTTTTGTTACAATAGTTTTTTGTTATATATTTATCAATACTAGATACAAATGTAGCCTTTGGCTACATCAACAACATTAATATTTTTAATGTGGTTGTACTAGTATTATTTATCTTCTCATACAATAGAATGAAGGTAAGTGATATCAAATGTAATCCCCTTACTTTAATTTAGTTTTCAAAGTTAATCCAAACGCTAATAAAAAAATAATTTATCACATTAAAAAAATTAGAGATAAACATCTATATAAAATTATGTTACTTAACATAAATAAAGAAATATTTTATTTATTACCAAGAGTGAGTGATAAATAATTTTACTATATTTCGTTCATGTCGAGTGATAATATCAACAATAACATAATACAAGTGAGACGATTGATATTTTATAGTAATTTTAATTAAAAACAAATATATAGATTACTTTTTGTTTTTTATTATAATAATATTAGTTTCTTTTATTGAAAGATATTTTATTTTTATTAAAAAAATACATGGGGTGATAAATAATACTGCATTTCCCCATAACCAAGGACCGTGATGTGAAACCTGATCTCTAATCTCTAATGATTCAAATTTTACTATGAAGAAACCCTTTGAGAATAAGTGAATCTTAAGTTTATCATCTAGGTCATAAAGATCCACTGAAAAAGATCCATAGGTTTTGGCGATAAACCATTGAACTTGCAAATGATTGCCTGGGAATGATATGTTGTTCATATATTATTGATCTCTCCTACATCTACTATTATTTCCAAAATATCATTCATCATCTCTATAATATAGGGCCCAAGAATATTCAGGGTTTGTTCAAGTTTACCTGATGTTGTAGCCTTTCCTTTGAGGGCATCTTTGAATGACATAGATCCATTGGTTTTTCCTTTGGATAAACCCAAGCCTTTAGGATATTAGATCCTACTGAGCTGCCCCACAACCTCAGATTAATGATGATCGAGGAATTTTGTTCTATGCCATAATCTTCTAAGCGCCTTTGGTCTTGCATGGATTTGCATGCATAGATTAGGTTTTGCAATTCCGTTGGGATACCAATTTTTTTTATAAATTGAAAATTACATATCTCTCACTAGTGAATCCATTCGATTCCATAGGATGACCGATCTTCCTGTTGGGGTTTGTGCAAAAATTTGGAAATCTGCATCCTTACCAGAAACATAAGTTTTCTCGCAGCTTACTAATGGATCTACATAAGACCCATCATTATTGCTCATTTCTTCAATAAAACAAAATAGATTTGTGGTTACCCCTTCTCCCAATAGATAGATCTACTAGATCTAGACCTCCAGAGTAACAAATAGTCGAAAAACCCTTCCATTTTCCGTAAAACATTTCTACCTAGGAGATCAACTTCCCCTACCCTATCCTATCCTTGATCGCCTCTAAATGCTTTATTCCTTGTGAGACATTAATACCACAGCTGCCATGGGGTTAAAAAAACACGATAAATCTCAGATCGTTGTAAAAAAAATGATATCCCGATCCATCATCTTGGAGTTCCAAATCTTCAAAGGAGGAGGAAAATTCAAAGCAGGATCGAGGAAGAGAAAAGTGAGAAGCCATCTAAGTGGAAAGGCCATTAAGGGTGCTGCGAAGGGTACAAAGCCATACTAACTGATCCATCTCACGGAGGGCATTGAAGTAGGCCCAACATATCTTGCAACGATGGAGGAGGTCTCTATCGATGCCATAGAGGAGATGGAAGCTCGTTTAATCCGCAACAGTGAAAAGAGTGACTAAGATCCCCATGGAAAACCCCCTTCTCTTGTACCTCTGCCTCGCTGGGAACCTGGACCTACTCATCTTTATAGCCATTCGTATTTTCATAATCCTATTTCATCTATTCAAATACATCTATATCCTCATTAATTAAAACTATTTCATAATAATAATAATAATAATAACAATAAATAAAAAGACATCCATATCCTTGTTAATTAAAACTATTTAATAATAATAATAATAATAACCATAAATAAAAAAATGCAATTATATTTACTATTCATAAATATTTATAAATTACTTGAAACTAACGAAACCATAACGTAACCAATTGAGGTGGAATCCTTTCCAAGTTTGATTCGTTGAAAAACATAGTAGTTAGTTGGGTTTTCGTTGAAAAACGTAATATTTGGTTGGGTGCAGGGAAAACATGCGGTAAATGTTGACCTGTCTCAAGAGGAAGGAAAACATACACAATTGAATGCATTGCATTTCATTTATGGGAAAATATAGTTTTTTCTATTTTAAATTTAACTATTTAATTTATATCTCTTCTTTATCAATCCTTTCGCCTTAAAGATTTTCTTAACCTGGTTTATTTTCATTATTTACCGTATTTTTTTTATAAAGTGTAACAAATCATTCCATGAAATTATACATTTTAATTAAGTCCATGATGTTGGTAGGTTTTACATATGGCATGATTGCGTTATCATTTATTTCTCTTCGATTTTTTTGTCATTATGTTTCACAAGGAATTATGGGGTAGAAAGAGGTGATTGTTGCATATATGAGTGGACTGTAGATATGAGAGAATGAAGAGCACTTATGTGGACATGAGATAATCTCAAAGTGTGTTTAAATAGTAGTAATAATAAAAAATAGTTGAGAGATAAAATTTGTAATTTAGAATTTATTAATCAATATTAAAATGATATATTAGGATATTTTTTTTAAGGAAAGAGTTATAATTGTTAGGTATATAAGGGGTGTTTTAGTAACATAGTTTTGGTAAGCTATGGTATTAAAATTTAAAGATTATATGTAACAAAGTTATAAAAAAAATTGGAGATTTTACATTGAAATGTGTAAACTTGAGTGGATCGCTTCATCTACACAAGATAATCAACAACTTTATTCTAAATTAAAACCATATAATAATAATAAATTTATTATTAAATTAAGTTTTTCTTTTTAATATGTGTATATTCTTTTTTACAGAGGTGGGAAAACCTATCATAACTCAATTGTCAAAACAATATTGAGGACAACCCCTCATCTCTTGCTCCGAATTGCTCCGAACTGTGAATACATGGTGAATCATCATCATTAACCAAGGAAAACCACACCACTTGAAATAACTCACACCCACACTGACACATCTTCCTTAATCAAGGAAAACCACACCACCTGGAATAACCCCCACTGACTTATCACTGTTAATCAAGGAAAACTACACCACTTGGAATAACTCGTTAGTAAACTGTAAACAAGAAGACTTTCACTCTTACCAACTACCTCTAAATTTAGACCATTAACCTATTTACTTAAGTCAAAGAAAAACACACTCTTAATCAAACAAAAACTATACATATATATTCTTACTCTACTATTATCATTTATTCATGTTAATTTTTCGAATAAAACCTTTAATCAAGACAAACTAAGATTCCACGAAAATGATTCGACTCGTTATGCTCATTACATGGATTTTATAATTAGTGTCCACGTGAAGGAACAGATTTTTGTTGATTCATTTCATCCGACGTATAAACCACATTTTCTCACCCCCAATATAGGGGCTATACGTTCATTATCATTATACATGTATGGAATCTCATGCATAAGCCCACTCAAGCCTTTCCTTTATTTCATATCCAAAGGAATTAGTATCATCCCTAGACTTTCATTGCAATGTAATTTGCGGGCATCACTGTTTTTTAAGTTGAATGGAATTATGGTTATGTTGAAATTTTCATAATTAAATTTTTTCATTGGTAATCAAGAATTTGCTATAAGTTTTAGAATATGTAGCTAAAAGTTTTTTTTATAGTTTAAGTTATAAGCTTTAGAATAGTTAGCTAAAAGTTTTTTCTTTCAATTTATAAAGATTTATTGTTTTTTTATTTTTATTTTTTAATTGATGGTTCATATTGATTTTCATGTTCAGTATATGTTTAATGTGTTAGATAGTTTTTTACGTTGCATTAACTTTTAATAAATTTAAAAATTTGGATGTTTTAACTGGGAGCAAGATTCGACATGGCTCCTCTCACCAATTTCATAAGGATTTTTGACTATAAAATAGACCTCCTAAACAATTAAACTAAAATTTTATTAAGTTTAATCTAAAAAGATGAATAATATAAAACTTAAAAACAAAATGAGAGGTGAGAGAGTTTACTCTTATCATTTTTTAATTGAATTTAAAGATTTATTCTACAACCGAGTGCGATGCGATGTATAATATTGTACATCTTTCATCAAAATTGAAATTTTGTTATATATAATAAAATACAAAAAGTTAAAAAACAAATATATAAATCTTTAAATTAATATTAATTAAAAAAATTGAAAAATTAAATCTTATTAATTGTAAATCAATCCATATTTAAATAAATTTAGCCAATAATACTTTTCATTAACTAAATCTATAAATAAATAAATTTTGCCAATAATATTTCCTAATAAATCTATATTTAAAATAAATTTATCCCAATAATCCTCTCCTAATAAATCCATATTATAATACTCTTATAATAAATCCACATTTAAAATAAATTTATGCTAGTAATACTCACATGAATTTTATAATTCTGTATTACATGAATTTTATAATTCTAGAGTCAACGTGAAGGAATACATCGTTGTCGGTTCATTTCATTATGAAAGGTATTAACCACTTTTTCTCATCCCCTCTCGTCATTATACATATACGGAATCTATGTATAAACTCACTAAAGCCATGCCTTTATTTCAAATTCAATGGAACCATTGTCATCTCGAGATTTTCATTGCAATGTAAGCATGGAACTTTTAAAAGTTGAATGGAATCATGGTCATGTCCAAAATTTCGCAATTAAATATGATAATTGGTGAATAAATCCAAAGTCATATATTCTAGAATATTATTATTTATTTTGTCATACAATGAGATGTACAAGGATTCATATTAAATGGAATCTTCATCTTCCTAATCTAAATGGAATCTTCATCTTCCTAATCTAATTGAATTTTGAAGGAAGATTTGAATGGTGTAATTGGAATTAATCAAAATTTAGGATATAGGAAAATTTGGGTAAACTTTAACATGATTAGGTATAAATGATTTATATATGATTATATTTTATGTTTGAGTTTAATATAAGATTTATTTTAACTTAGAAATTAAAAATTTGATGCTCTTTCTCTTATAATGTGGTGTTTTTATATGTTTGGAAATGTATTAATATTTGATTCTTTCTACCCAATATTGATTAGTTTTTTTTTTTTTTAGATAATAACAAATTATTTTTGAGGGTATAAAGAATGTCCACATGTTTTATTAGGAGTAACAATGATTAGCATGTTACTTCATGTTATTTTGTATCAACACTAAATTATCTCTCAGGGCCTAAGGAATGTCCACACGAGGTGCAAGGTTGTTGTCCACCTCCTAAACCTTTGTTATGTCTATCAAATATGTGATTAATGATAGCAATAAATTTTCATAAACTATATCAATGAGTGTTATTTTAGTAGCACCATTATCGATAACATTATACCACCATTCTACTTGTGTTAATTAATCAACCTATTGGGCTTGCCATTTTGAAGCAAGAGAATGTAAATAAGATTCCAACGGTATATTGATGGCTTCCAACCAACCATTAGTTTAAGGGTAATATGTCGTACTAAGATTTAATTATTTGAAACAACCTGCCAAAATTGCAAGTGATGGTGGTATCACGATCAATTATTACGAACTTAGGCATGTTATATAGCTTTAAATATTTTCCATGAGGACTTCTTATACTAGTGAGGGCTTGAATCAATATTGTAAAGAATAAATTGACGGTATTTGGAAAGGTGAAAAGTGATTACCATTTTCCCTAATTTGTTGCCTAATTTTGTAACCCCATAATGAAATCCATATAATTGTCACCCACAGGGTTGCAAAAATAAGGTTCATGTAGGACCATTATCAATATGTTTTCCTTGATTTTCGTAACCCACAATGAAATCCATAGAAATGTCATCTCACATAATTGTAGTAGTGTGTAATGGTTGTATGACTCCTAGAGGTTCTACTATTTCAAATGTGCGTCATTGGTAGGTATCACATTCTACCACAAATATGTGAATGCCCTTTTTCATACCATCCCAAAAGAATGAAATCTCAAATCAATCATTTTTCTAAAACTACAATGAGCTTGTGTGGAAAAGGAGTGTAATTCATATAACACTTTCGATTAGAATGATAAATCTTAAATGAAAACTTTATGGCCTTTACAATAGAGGTCATCTACATTCCATGTGAAAGCTATGTTTACTGATGGTTCAACTTGTAGCTAGTGGATCATGTTTATGATATTGGAATATCCAAATCATTATTTACCTACCCGTTATATCTAATTAAACATTAGGAAAGATAAGGCATATACTAACCCTCTATTATCATGGTTCCTAGGGAGAGCATAAACCATCACATTTTCCTTACTTTGTTGTTATATAATCACATAGAAATAATCCAATATTTTGGCGACCTTATTTTGTTATTCTAGGGAGGAGCTTTTATTCCAAGAAATATTTCAAGATACAATGGTTTTATTTAATCTAGATAATGACACCCCATCAAGCAACAATGCTACATATCAACTATATGAATACTAGAAAATGTTTTCCTCTCATAGGTGGATTTTATAAAGTTTCTATCACTTTATTTCTTAATAAATTAGAAATCATTCATCCCTCTTGCAACGACACAATCCCAATTCCTTTGTCTAAGGCATCACTTTCCAAGAAAGGAGTATTACTAATGTTAGGTATGGCATGACCTGGCGTGGTGCACATTGCATATTTTAAATTCTATAACTCCTTTTTATTTTCCTCGTTCCAACTAAAGGCTCTCTTTTATAGCAAGTGAGTGAAAGGAGTAACAATTTTACTATAGTTTTGGAGAAACTTCCAATACTAACTTGTAACACCAAGAAAAAAGCAAAAATTTTTAGCATTCTTGGAAGAAGGCCAATATTTCATGACCTTAATTTTATTATGATCCATAAACACACCTTAGTCACTAACAATATGTTTTGGATATGAAATTTTAGAATCATAAAGATAACATTTTAAATGACTGAGGAATAATTGGTGATTGTGGAATTGTGATATTTTCTAAACATGTGGCATATGAGCTACCCAAATTTTGCTATAAACTAAGCTATTATAAACAATGAATAATAGAAAACAATGTGGAAGGGGCTGAAATATGTGGTTCAAGAGGATTTTAAAGATGGAATGTGCATTGTAAAGACTGATTGATGTCAACAAAAAATAAGATTGACCATCATGAGTTCAAAAAGGAAGTTTTCAAGGTATTGGAGTCCTCCACAAAAAAATGATCATAACAAGATGGAAGATCGGTTTTGGTGAAGAACTATTCTCCAAATAGCTCTATTTCAAGATCAATCAATGAATAGAATGGAAATGTATCCATAACGATAATAAGGGTTTGAAAATCATGACACATGCACCAAGGGACTTTCTTTTTAGGGTCCATAAAAAACGGATAAAATTAGAGACTGGTATTAGGAAAAACGATGTTGGTTGCTAATAAATCTTGTATGGTATTATCAATTTCACTTCTTCGGGAAGAAGAATGATGAAATGTTGACACATTAGATTGTAAAATAGTTGGAAATACTGGACTGCTATGATCATGCTCATTAAGTGAAGTTGGTAATCCTTGCAATGATGAAATATTTGCAGTGTTCACAAAATACTAATTACAAATATTGATGAAATGGATGAGAAACATCCTTAATGTTTTAATAACATGTAATTGTGCAATAATTCTAGAATGAACACTTTTTATAATATTTCCATATTATAAGAGGTGACGTTTTGTCGCGAGTATACTTTTATACTTTTGAGCATGTATGAATTGTCATCCTTGTAAAAATTTATGCATAAACCTACGAAGTCAATGGCAATAGGGCCTAATGTTTGTAGTAATTAATCACCCAAAAAAACATCACAACCACACATGTCAATGGAAAATATGTGCGGTTTCAAGGAATACTCACCCATTCTAGCTTTTTCATTTTCACATTGGGAAAAACATTTCTTATATCCACCACTAGCTATTATAATTTCAATTTTGTTAATATTATTGGTATAACGATTGTGAAACATAATGTTGATTTAAATTTTGGGTGCTGACGCTATCTATTAAGGGATTGACCTTCCAAAAAAGTATATAATTGAAAAGATTTGATGTACGAGGAGAAGAAATAATAATCAGGCATTTATGAATATTTGGAGTTCTTCACCCTAATGGTATGATAAAATAACTTAGTGGTGGGAGTGACTTCTCTAGGAATTCCATCATTGACCTCCTCACAAGAAATTTCTTAAAAAGTCCTTTAGGTAAAATCCCACCATTTTATCCCATGTCAATTTGTGGAATTGAGGGATGAGGTAGGATATTGAGGAGCTACTTTATTTGGATGGGGATGCCGAGGAGCATAATTTATAAATTGAGAATCATGAGAAAACCAGGTAACCTCCAAATAATTAGCTGAAGGGGTTTTGATTTCCTCCCCAAGTCCATTAGAAATCAATTTCTTAAAGGAATAATCAATAAATAAAAAGTTGTTCCATTATGAAATTGTTCAAAAACATCATTATAATCATCCACTAAGCCTATTGGATCAATAAGGTAAGGTGGCCCAAAAATAATGTATCTTTAATAAAGGTAAAGATAATTAATTCTCAAAATACCTCAATGTTGAAACCTATATAGATGTGTTCACATGAAATTTCTGCTACTACCAACATTTCCTATCCAAATACAGTTCCCTAATTATTATCTCCATTATTTCATATATTAGGACATGAAAGGAAGGTTAGTGTTTCATTGGGTTAACCCAAGTAGTCATATATAATACATTAAAATTATATTTATATCAACATTAGGGATTCTAGGCATCATATTGTGAGAATGGTTAGAAAAACAGAAGTGATTAGTGGTATCTTTTTCATCGTCCAGGTCCTTACCTTTACGGGATCCTTCATCAAAAATAATTTCACCCTTAGGCTTACCCTTTAACTTAATAATATGATAGAAACCATGGCTAACTTGTGTAGTGAGGGAAATCATATTGGTTTCTTTTCTACTAACTAATTGTGCAAGTGACTCAACCATTTTTATACTTCCTCCATGGCTAACATGTTGTGGGTGTTTGTCAATGTCAACGGCCACTTGACTAAATGAAAAGGTTATTCAAGAGTTATCCCAACAAAATCAATTTCTTGAGAAGAATCTATAGATATGGGTAACAAGTAATGACCAAAGTGGGTCCACACAATTTTTCTTTTATATCAAAATGACTATGTTATCATCGTCATAATGTAAAGTGTATTTTGAGCTTGGAATCTTGTAATGGTGTTGGAAGACACCAGACCATTTTCCTTTTAAGTTTAGATGTATTATCACTTCTTGTTGAGTATTATATCACTAATCAAATTCCCAATTTCTTGGCACTATAAATTATGTAGCAACTTTCTTCTTGTGCTATAGAAACTAGGTGTTGTAGGAAGAGACAAGAGATTCAAAAGTCCTAACGATAAATATATATCAAATAGAACTCCAAATATAATATCATACACTTCAAAACCAATTACATGCCTTCTACTATAATATATAGTTTTTAATTGACCAGTACTCTAACCTCTTGGAGGATTAGTCATGAATCTTGGGGCTTATTTAATGTGACAACATACATTTATAGTTTTTACACTATACTAGATTATGAGCCCTTAGTAAATAGAGATGACCCTCAATATATTAAATAAAAATCTATTATAGTAATTAGGGTAGTTTGATTGTGACGTTAACAATGATATTCATATCGTGTGTGTGTTGAGTGCTATAAATGCCCCAGTTGAAGGGTTTAGCCCTATTACTTGTCACTACTTTACTCATAATTTAGCTAGCTCCATTCTATTAGGTAACCAATTCAAAACCACTTGGATGAAGAACATTAGTCTATATCAATGGATTTACTGGGGAATACATCCACCAATATAGAGACACATTCTTCTAATCTCATGTGAGATTTTAGTTGGAATATGTGTATGTGTGTGTGCGTGAGAGAGAGAGAGAGAGAGAGAGAGAGAGCGCAAACTTAGAGATTTATTAATAAATAAGTGATATTCAATGTTTAAAAACTATGATAAGTGATCCATTAACTGGAAAATAATTTTCGACAAGCATCCTTAATTACATTGATAGGTGTGTTTATTTTGGAATAGGGCTTCTAGAATTTTAATTTAATTTCCAATAATTATTATGTGGATGATAGATATGTAACCTCATATTTTAGAATATTCATAGTAGTATACAAAAATCAATTGTTGAGAATTATCTCCAAAGTGGTTATGCCTCTTTTTTATATTTAATTCATTAATTTAAAAAATTGTCATATGAATAGGTGTCATATCAAACAAGTTATGGTTTTTGGGCATTTGGTATTAATAGGCCACAATATTGGGTCATGGTACTATAACAAAGCTTATTTAAGATTAAAAATCTCCATGGTAAAGTCATTGTAAATGTCAATTATCCCAATAGGGGTGCCTATTTTGCAATAGGCCTTCCATAATTATAATTATAATTGATATTTATCTCCAATTAGTCATGTCTCTTTTTCCCTTTTAATTAAATTGATTAATTTAAAAAACATTGTATGAACAATTCTCATATGACATGAGCTATGAGTATTTTTTGGTATTTGGTATTAATAAACCATGGTATTGTAGAAAATCCTATTTAAGATTAAAAATATATCAATGGTAAAGTCTAAGTAAATAAGAATGGTTAAGAAACTTGT
>APFE030332612.1:229182-245121 GCA_000404065.3 Pinus taeda
GCTTTCATGCTGGGAGGATGATGCTGGGTCAGATCAATGGGTTGTAATCCTCTCTTCTAATCTTTATATCAATAAAGCTATTCAAGTTTTCCTCCACATTCTTGTATGTATGATAATATATGCATTTGTGTGATCAATATATATCTAGTCCTATATTGTTTATGATTGTAGATCTCTGCACTTTGAAGGTACTATGCTGCTTTGACTTTACAGGTACTTTTTGAAGCAGAGTAATCAAGGAAGGAGTGGGAAATATTTGTCAGAGGGGAGAAAGAACGAGCAGGGAACCAAGCAAAAGATTGAGGTTGGTATTCTTTGCTCCTCTCATATCTACTTCTCGTAAAGGAAAATGAAAGTAACTTTAATGTATTTGTTTCTAAGATACCTACCCGTCTTAGTGGGACTAGCAGCTCTGCAGAGACACTAGATTTCTCGATAACACTCTCGTAATGGGCACCATTGCTGGCATGATATTTTTTTACCGTGGATACAGTGTGAAGTGGGTGGTTGAAAACCCTCCCAAGAGAATGAAGTGTGGTAAGTGGCTGACAGAGTATAACTCGGGAGACCTGGGCCCTCTGTATACCTGGTGTAGCAACTACATTGGAAATATTACCTACCATAGGGGTCATTCTTGGTGGGGTGTTGGCCATAGGGATGTTTCTAGAGAAAGGGTAAAGGAAGCAGAGGGAGCAGTGGATGACAAGGGCAAGGTCACCCATAATCATGCCCAGTCTATATGTTGGGTAGTACTACCGCCCACACTCCCCTCGATTATATATCAACTATGGGATGTTGTGAGGCGTCTAGATGTCATGCATGAACAAACGTATGAGGACCGTAACGAAACCATGACTTATATCAATGATGTCTAATTTAGCCAATATGAAATTTTGAAATGTCTATATTGTGTGTGTTGAAGCCAACACATAATTAATGATTGTCTTGATTAAATAGAGGCACAACTAGATCACATAGATTACCATGTGCACAAAGGTCATGGCGATGCTGTGGGCCAAGGTGTTGCTCAAGCGCCAAATCCTCCTTTGTAAATTTCATCTGTTAGTTGTTTTTTGGTGTTGTTAGCTCTCTTTATTTTCTAGTTTTTTTTCCTATGAAACTAATAAGAAACATGGCAGTGTCTTCTTTGTTTTGGTAACGCCCTCTTTGCTAAAAATCCGGTCAGAGTGAAGTCGGGAGAGAAAGAATGATCTGGTCTGTAAGATGTATCATTTTGCTAAATTAATGAAAGTTTTTCGACCCACAAAAGTATAATTAATTATAAATATTATAAAAATAATAAAAATATGCGTAAAGTGCTTTAAAAGTTTCATATGAAGATTTTTGTTTATATTAAAAAGGTAAAATAATAATATAATTAACAAATAAAAAATAAAAAGATATATTTTTTTAGTGATAAGTGTTTTCAAATTCAAGTTAGGTGCTTTTTAATACGGAGGTGGGACATAAATAACATATTTTAATGGCCATGTGGAGTAAAATATTTCAATGTCACTAAAATAAGAAACTTCTTATGAATAAAATATTTTATTAGTGTGTTTCTCAAATGAAAGAGATATGTAATTCATTTCATACTCAACATGGAGTTCTCACACGCACGCATGCACACACACATAAATAAAATAAGTTAAAGTTTGAATTAATTGTGTATCCAAGCTATAACTTCTTTTAAATTTATCAATAAATTTTAATTGAGAAAATGATCTTCTTACAAAATAAACATCAATAAAAAATATCATAAGAACAACCTAATTACAGAGTACGGAATTCTTGGGCTATGTCTCTAGCTTCGCTTCAAATGAGAAATGAATCCTTTAAAATGATGCAAAACACTTTAAATGTTTTATTACATTAACATTGATCTCCATTATACAATAAAGATGCCTTTAATATCACTCTAGGTGTGAAAATTCCTACATTGGAATCATATTGCTGTTACTAGAAATTATTCTCCTAATTGCTAATTTTATTTAGCAATTTATTTGCAGTTTTCTACGAAAAATATTGAATAAATCACAATGCAGTCTACACAAATAAAACCGCAGAAGAATAAAATGCTCGAAGAAAAACCCAACTTTGGAACATCAGTGAAGTAGATGAGGCTTTTAATATTATGCAACAATGAAAAATATGAGTGCAATATGGATGCTTGAAATTGGAAATCCACAACAAGAATATATGTGAAAAATACTAAAGGGAATTTCCCTTCTCCCACAAGAAATCTCTGGCATGACTTGCCTTAAAAAAATGGTCGTCCAAACCCTAGCGTGAGGATATTCTACGTTTCCTCTGTGTTGTCTCCCACACATGTGGCTGGAAACTGTCTCTGATGAAGTCATTCTACCTCCTTTTACTAAGGAAATCATCTCTCTAACCTTAAAGAACCTCTGACCAACCTCTAGAAATAAGAAATATTTTTCTCACTAGCAAATTGATTTGCCTTGCTGAAGCTATTGCGCGGAGTCTCTGCACTACCACTTTGGGATAACTTGGCCCTCTTGTTGTTGCCTCTCCCCATATGGAAATATTTCCTCCAAATCATTACCCTTGCCCCTCTCACACTACTTCTATCTCTATCTCTCTCTTGAGAAACTAAATACTACTACTCTAGAAGTCAATCTACTCAGAAATTGAACCTCTCAAATATATTTTCCATCACCACATTGATATCTTGTTATAAGCCATTGTTCGAGCACCAAAGGCTAATATTAAAACATAATTGATGGCTAGGATCATCTTTGGATCGATCTATGTGAGTTTCTAGATAATTCACGTCTTGAATTAATTAATACTCGTTAATTAACTATATTCCCTAACTTTAGACTTAGCAAATAATTATAAACTCATTAATAATCTAATTAAGTCAATTCAAAGCGAAAATTTTAGAAACGATTTCTTGGTTTTTGAGATCTCACGTATTCTAGCCTCTCCATAAAATTTTGTGGGTATAACACATCTGATGCTACAAAAACTAACACTCCCTCTTAGCAAGGAATGTGTTTTAGTGCTACCGCACCCCCTATAGCAGCACCTTGTCTCTGCATCATCTCTTGTCATGTTGCTAATGTATGGCAATGTTTCCACCCAACCACTGTAAACTCTGATACATTGCATTTGTGTTGTTGCTGACCCTACAAAACTATTGCCAACACTACATTTGCACTACAACTCCCTCTCATATGTTTCTGCTGCAACTGCAACATCTGCAACGAAAAAGAATCCAAAATACTGAATCAATTGTGATTAGTATGATTAATATGTCACCTGAGTCTCTAAGTCCTACTAGTCTCTACGCACTCCACTGAAGACTCTACGTTGTTTCTTCCTCTCCACTATGCCAACTGCACTGTTTCCAACTCTTCACTATGCTCCCCAGTATTTAACTACTACTAGTCTCTGCAACTATCTCTCTGGACTCTAACTACATCAATTGTCATTGATCCATCCCACTACTCAATACTGTGGGCCCATATAGCAACGTATTAATCCATGAGGTGGAATCCTCAAGGATCATATCCATCTCAAACCTTAGAGTCTCATACTCTTCCTCCTCCTGGATCTAGTGCCCCACTATCTCCTTTTGAGCTTTGTCCCTTACTGGGACCTTTGTTCTCTTTGTAACCTACACTAGACAACTCACACTTCCTCTGGTACATGTCTCCAACAACTTGAAGTTGATCTACTACCCAGATCTGCATTATGGCTAACTCACACGACCACCTCAAACAATATCGTATGTCCATCACTTCAAAGTTGTAGAATATACGAAACTCAAAAGCTGGGAAAGTAAACCCAAAAATCTCTTTGTTTCCCTCTACTTGGCTACTTCTCAGCTACTCACACTCCCTTATGGAGTGATAAAATCCTCTCACAACTACCATCAATCTGCAAGGAAATTCAAAACTTCTTGAGACTAGAAGTTCCTTGACAGGAATTTTCCATATGTGTGTGTTTTTCTCTCTTCCACCCCGACATTGGCTCTGCTCTAGTAAATTGGTGCAAAACCGTCTGCGTCCAGCTAGAGATCTACCCAAAAAAAAATTGAGATACTCACTTTGCCTTTGGAATTACTTGATTTGGAAAGATCACTATTTTTCCGCTCCTCTCAGAGAAATTGAACTTCCTCAAGAAATTTGGCCTTCTGGAAAAAGATTGTACTGCCCTTGGTAATTGCAGCCTACTACTCTTACTAAGCAGTGAAATTCCTTCTTTATACTTCTAAGTTCTCTTGGTAATCAATTGTGCTCTAATACCATGTGAAAATTCCTACAAGGGAATCCTATTGCAACAACTACAAATTATTATCCTAATTGTTAATTTTATTTAAAAATTTATTTGCAGTTTCCTACTACAAATATTGAATAAATCTCACTACAATATCCACAAATAAAATTGTGGAATAATAAAAAGTTGGAATAAATGTTCGCACCCACACATAAAAATTGGACAAAATTCCCCAAAAAAACCCAACTTGGTAAAATCGATGCAGTAGATGAGGGTTTTAATATTATGCAACAGTGAAAAATCTCCGTACAATCTGGATGGCTAAAAATATCAATCCACAATGAGAAGATATGGGCAAGATATTGAAGAGAATTTCCCTTCTCGCACAGGAAATTTATGGCATGACATCCCTACATAAAAATTTTCATCCAAACTCCAGTGTGAGCCTCTTCTATGCTACATCTGTGATATCTTCCACACGTGTCCCTTGAAACTACATCTGATGGAGTCATTCTACCTCCAACTGGAACTGAGAATGCTTTGTTCTCACCAGCAAATCAATATGTCTTGTTAAACCTACCGAGCTGAGCCTCTACATTGCCTCTTTGGGATAACTTAGCCCTGTTGTTTCTGCCTCTCGAGATCTGGAAATATTTCCTCCAAATCATTGTTCTAGCCCCTCTCACACTGCTTTGATCTTTAGTTCTCTCTTTGGAAACTGACTGCAACTACTCTAGAAATTGATCTGCTCAGAAATCAAACCTTGCAGGTGTCTTCTCCATCACCACATCGATATCTTCTTTTAATCAATTGTTGGAGCAACAACAAGCAAGATTAAAACATATTTGATGGCTAGGATCATATTTGGATCGATCTATGTGAGTTTCTAGATGATTCATGGCTTGAATTAATTAATACTAATTAATTAACCATATTACCTAAGTTTAGACTTAGGAAATATTTAAAAACTATTTAATAATCTAATTAAGTCATTCTTAGGCGGAATTTCCAGAAACAATGTCTCATTTTGGAGATCTCATGTATTCTAGCCTCTCCGCAAAATTTTGTAGTTAGAACAAATCCAATGCTATAAAAACTAACATTAGGAAGATTTTAAGACTATTGGAATATTCTTCTCATCCACTCCTCGCATACAAAAAGGTTTTATGGCATTTTTTTCCACAAACTCTATTAGAAAATACAAATTATATATTGTAACTTGAAGCCACAGAGTGATGGTAACGCACAAGGCAAACTTTTTTTCTTATGTACTATTAGTATGGCCTCCCTAGTAGTAGAATATATCAATTAATTAATATTGCATTCAAGTTTATTCTTGAAGTAATATAGTATAAATACTATAATCTTACAAAAAGAAAATTTGAACATATCAAACATTCTAAATATCCAGCTCAAGTTCATGAAAGAAAACACATTAAGCTAGAAATGTGCTTATCCAAAAATTTCATTGAGTATCATGTTCTTGAAGTGCTCTTTTTTCCTACATATGATCAAGTTGTAGAAATTTTTGCAAAGTATCTTACAAAGGAAAATATTTCCAAACTTCAATTTGCATCTTCAGTTCAAGAAGTTTTCATTAAAGGGGCTAAGGATGTAATGTCTCCTTCTTTCTCCTATTGTGTCATATTTATAAATACTTCAATACTATCAAAAGTTGTTCTTAATTGGGGATGTTAGAATATTTAGTAAATTAGTAATTTGTTAAGATCAACTTTCTTTATTTTGTCTTTAGGTAAAATTGGATTTTATCTATACACATTTTTCATTATGTAATTCAATGGTCATGATATGTTATAGAATCAAAGCATTCTAATGGAACATATTCTTGTTAATATTAATGGCTTATTGATATATGGATTAGTACCTAATTGGTCCATGATTTCAATTTAAAAAGCACAGAGTGTAATTGTTGAAGATTGATGGTGGAGAACTCTTGTATCTACAAAGTTTTATTTCACATTAACATATTTCCTTAAGTGACCATGTTAGTTAGGGTTATGGAATGTTTCCCACTTCAAAGTTTTTAATGATAGAAAAACATAGCATTATGATCATGATTTAATTATGTAAGTGGTATTTTAAGGTATTTTTTCTATGTATAAATACTTTGTTTTATCGAACTCTCACAAATAGTAAAAATATTAATCTCTTACACTTTTATTAATTTTAACTGTGTGCATAGTGAGGTAAATTGTGTAATTTAATGTGTTGGTTTCTTGCAAGAATAATATGTTTATGTCTATGTCAAATAACTACCTACACACCTTCTTTACCCTATAAAATTCATGGACCACACGAGTATAAGTTTATAAGTTGTGTCAAATACACAAGTAATGTTTTTGGTGAAATATTTCCATCTATGTAAATAGTCATAAGTGATTTTTTTATGAAATATTTCCATTTATGTAAATAAATAGGTAAAAATGTCATTACAAAGGAATTTAAATCCCATTGAAAATGATAACATTATCATCATTTATGAATTTTAAATTTGATGTCTTTGTCAAAAGTAATATCAATTTAGATCCATCCTAACCTCTAATCTATCACTATGATAATGATCAAATCTCTAGATGTACAAAGCTATTTTAAATAACAAAATTGAGGAACAATTTGAACCATAATAGATTTGAGCCATCTTAATCGTCAACTCTGCTATATAATCAGGATTTTTCTAAAGCCGGAGGCCAACTTGGTCCTTGGTCATGCTCAAAAAAGGCCTGAAATGGTCATCCTCACCTTTCTCCATTACCTCGCCCATTCCACTCTCATCTTCTTTACCCATGCTTTTGTTAAAAACTCACATAAAACCCTTTTCCTTAAGCCCTGGGCGTTAAAACCCCAAAACCCCATAAAACCCACACCCATATGGCTATGGGCCTTCATAAACTCTTCACCCATCATCGTTGTTGTTGATTGCTGCACCCCGATCCAACGGTCCCCGGTCACACCTGATGAAAACCCTGTTCGACTGATTCTCCACCGTCTGATCATCTCCGATGTGGTCGAACGATGTTCACTCTTCTCGCGCCCACGAAGAGATAGCCCGTTAACGCGCGATGGAGAGCGGTTTCCGCTGCCACGCATCACCCTTTGAATGGAATCTCATGCCACTATCCTTTTACCGCCCTGTATCCAAAAGTGGTGCGAGCAATACCACTTACCGCTCGTCCTCCGCCCCCGCCCATTAAATCCCATGTGTCTCGTCTGCCCGATAGCCGTTGGATCTGTCTGCCTAAGATCCAATGGCCCACGATCATCCCGCTCCCATATCTCCCAATACCCTGCACCAAATAATCCCATCCATCCATTTTTTAGATCCTACAGTTGATCTTCCTCTGTCATCCAACTCATCTGTTTGCCATGTAGTATGCAACACTTGATCGTCCTGTACACCCAAAGGATCGAGATAACCAGTTTTTGCTATTGCTTGCAGTAGTTCCTCAACAACCACATTCAAGAGACAATAGGGCCAAGAAGGAAAAGGACAGAGCTCGATGAGGTAAATGCATTTAACAGTTATGGGACTTCATTCCATAAGAAACTTCATCCACTTGAGAGGACAACAGAGCACCTGAGAAGATCAGATTTGTTCACTGAAGTAGGCAAATTGCACCAGAGAATCCATCAGGCAGCTAAAGCAGTTGGTGGTCAATTATGATCCCCCCATACCTAGAACGACCGAGTGCCTTTGTAATGAAACTCTATATATACCCAAAAACCAAATGTAATCAAGGTTGATGGTTGTTGTTTTGACGTAAGGTTCAACTTTTGGAGACTGTAACTACTTTTATACTTGAAGCGTCTCATCTTCGTTTTCAGCTAATACAAGCTTCTTTTGTTGTTAATTGCTCACTTTCCATTCCTATTCTGTTCTAGGTTGTGCTTGTTATGCAGTCTTCCTGAACCCTTGATGTTTAGCTTTAGAGGAGTTTTCATCCTACCTCTGTGTTAAAATCTTGTATGTATCAGTGAATGTGTTATTCAAGTTTCTTTTCACCTAATGCCAGGGGCTGTCATCCCATCTCTGCATTAGGGAATTAGATTTGCAGACCTCTTTACTAGTTGTAGCCAGTCATCACAAGGGCTTGTGCATCTGCTCGTGTGGTCTGTATTCTTCGTATTCACCCAATCCTTAAACTGTGATTAATTGGTGGTGTAAAGCCTTGTAGTCTGGGGGTGTTCACGCATGTCTAGAGTCAAGCAAAGCAGGAGTGGTTATTTGGCTTGAACAAGCATCATTTCTTTCATTCATCCATATGCAACATTAAGTTGAATTTTCAATGTCCCGAGCATCTACGAGCTACAATCTAGGAGAGTTTCTTGGGGAGTTAATATTAATTGTCGCTGTTGCCGGGGAGAGGAGATTGAAGCTCAGCTTCCCTGGGAGAACAACACAGTTCTAGCTTTGATGATAGACAAAGCCTGTACACATTTCTGGTTATAATCATTTATCTGGAAACTCTACTGGAGGACCAATCTAGTGGCGACTCCACATCACAGTTCTGGCTCAGTTTGTGAGGCATACTCGAAGAAATCCTTAGAAATCACCAGCTGGCCCAGTGCCTAACCCTAAAAAGATTGTTAAGCAGAAGAAAACATGACTGAAAGGAGCATCAGGATCAAGTAAGCCTAAAAACCCTTATGTATCTCTAAAAGAAGGGCCTATAGCTAAGAATATATAGTTTGAAGATATAGGGCCTAGTATTGTTAGTGAAGAAATACCCTCAAAGATTCATAAAGCTCCTTGTTCATTTAGTTCCCCTTTGGATCTCAGTCCAAAGAAAGCCTCCCATATAGTCCATCATATTCCTTTGTCTCTGTCATCTATTTCACTGCTTCCTACCAACCAATCTGCCAGTATCCTTCCGCCTACCCCAGTCATGGCAGGCCAGAAAGCACCCACAAAGAGGGAAAGAATCATAGTTGCTAGGTATGGACCCTTGGTCTTGCTTGTTCCTTTGAATGCCATTCCTGTAGGAGAATACCAGAAGTACATGCCTAAATTCATTGGTACAGAGGGAGTATCAACTGAAGAACACCTTGAATCTTTTTATAGTTATGCTGATAACCTAGATTGCAGTGAGGATGATGTGTAGATGAGAGTATTTGTCCAGAGCCTTAATGGAGAGGGTAGAAAGTGGTTCAGAGAATTGATCCCTAGGTCTATTGTTGACATTGAAACATTACATGATGTATTCTTGAAGCACTGGGGAGATAAAAAAGACTTGCTATATTACCATACTAAGTTTGGAAACCTCAAGAGGGAAAATTGGGAAATATTGTCTGATTTTAATAAAAGATTCAATCGTATGTATAGTAAGATACCAGTTGAAGGAAAGCCTACTCCCACCTCTGCCAAACTTGCCTATGCCAGTGCTTTTGACTTTGATTTCTGCCTACTATTAAGAGAAAGAAGATGTGCCACTCTAGCTCAAATGCAAGATGCAGCACTAGAGGTGGAATCTAATATTATGGCTACAGAGAAGCTCAAAAGTCATACTGATAGAAGGAGGCAGAGAGGTGAGGCTTCCTCTTCCTTTGATTCCTTTTCAGAACCTAAGTTAGACAAAATGACTAAGATGACAGAGTCATTGGCTGTTGAAATATCTAAGCTGAAGCTTGAGCGGAGCTCGGGAAAGACAAGGCTTCCAAACACTTTTGCTCCAAGAAACCCAAATCCATTTAGAAGAGCAAATGAAGAGTTGCAAATCATTCAAAGGGGTAAAGAAGCAAATGAAGAACAGAAGGTTAAAGCTCCTTTTCAAAATGTGGTCATGGAGGAGGAGGAGCTTGAAGAATAGGATGAGATTCATTGCATGGAAGATAAAGGCAGTGCTACCTTTTTGACATTGGCTGCCTATGAAGAATCATTGCTACAGGACCAAAACAGTCAAAGGTGGGATAGAGAGGTTGTTCTGCAGACTAATGAATGGCAAAGATACAATCTAAGGTCAAGAGCAAACAATGTCAAGGAGAATCCTACCCAAAAAGTTGTTGTCCCAATAGAGCAATAGAATGCTAGACAGAAAAGACTAGCAGCTGATCCAGTCATCATCAAAGCACCAGCTCAAGATGTAAGAGGTCCTGACAAGTCCCCTTCCCCTTTCAACCTTGAATCAGAAGTCCAGAAGTTAAAAATAGTTTTACCTCTGTTAGAACTTGTAAAGAGTGAAGTTTTTAGAAAGCCTATCCTTGATGCTCCTAAGCTAAAAGCCACACAAACCTCCACTGACTATGTTAATTTGCAAGATGATAAGCCTGTAGTTGTGCTTAGCCCAATGACTGAACCTGCTGATGATAATTCTCCATCATTTTATGTCTCTTGACCATTCATGACAAAATTCTCCATAATTTCCTGCTAGACATAGCAGCCAGCCACAATCTGATGCCTAAAGCTGTCATGGAAGAGATAGGCCTTGATATCACTAGACCATATCATGATCTATTCTCCTTTGATTCAAGAAAGGTGAAATGTCTGGGATTGATCAAAGATTTAGCTATTACCCTAACTCAATTGCCCATGAAGAGCATGGTTATGGACATTGTGATAGTATATGTCCCTCCTGTGTTTGGCATGCTGATGTCCAGGGGATGGATTAAGAGGCTAGGTGGGACACTACAGAATGATTTATCTTATGCCACTATCCCAGTCTTTGGAGGAGGAAGCGGGAGATTGTACAGAGAAGCACAACTGGCCTACATCATCAGTGATGAGGATCAGTGATGAGGAGAATCCTTCCAATCATCCCATTTATGCCATGGAAACTGACTTTGGAGCATGTATTCTTCAAATTGAAGAGTCTTAGAAGGCCTCAATGCAGATTAAGAAACCAGTGAATCAGGCTAGGGAAGAACAAGGAAGTCAGGTTTGGGAGATGTTCTTTGATGGAGCATGTTCCAGGGAGACTGCAAGAGCAGGGGTAGTGTTGATATCCCCAAAATAGGAAAGCACACTTCTATCTTTTAAATTAGATTTCCAAGTCACAAAAAATGTAGCAAAGTATGAGGCTCTGATATTGGGCCTTAATGCAGCTAAAGAAAGAGGAATCAAGAACATAGAGGTGTTTGGAGATGTTGATCTTATTATTCAGCAAGTGAACAAAACTTTTCAAGCAAAGCACCCAAGGCTGAAAGCATATAGAGATGAGGTATGGAGACTCAAAGATTATTTTGATAATTTTTGTATCTCGTATATTCCCAGAGTTAAAAATCGGCTTGCTGATTCCCTTACTGTGGCTGCTAGCAAGTTTATCCCTCCCATGCCTCCTAGACTAGTATATGATGTCCAGATGAAATATAGACCATCCTTGCCTGATAATGTCCAGCATTGGAAAGTTTTTGAAGATGATGATGAAGTGAATAGGTTTCTGCAAGTCATTGATGAGTTCTCTGAAATGAAAATTGACCAAGAGAATGAAGCCTTGGAAGAAAGCCCCCATCCCCGATTTAGAAACAGAATTGGTAAAGATAGCATTGTCCAATTGCCCAACAATCAGATACCTAAGGGTTTAATTCCTTTAGAAAAGCTCTTTGACCAAAATGATGTGCCTTATAAGGCTACCTAAAAAGAAGACCAATTTGCAGTCTGTAAGCATAATATAGGGAATCCAGATCAGCCAAGATATATAAGTTTGTCCACTTGACTATCTGCTGCCCAAAGTGTTGAATACTGCAATTTAATGAAGCAATTTGTTGATGTTTTTTCCTGGGAATATAGTGACCTGAAAACTTATGACAAAAAGATCATCTCGAATAAAATTCCTCTAGATAAAGACACCATCCCTTTCAAGCAGAAGCTGAGACTAATAAATCCCTTGCTCCTTCCTCTAATTGAAAAAGAAATCAAAAAGTTGTTGGCTACCAAAATGATAGTCCCTCTTAGATATTCAAAGTGGGTAGCCAACCTAGTAGTGGTGAGGAAGAAAAGTGGAGAAATCAGGCTTTGTGTTGATTTCAGAAACTTAAACAAATGCTCTAAGAAAGACAATTATCCTCTACCCAAGATGGAGTATTTGTTGCAAAAGGTCTCAGGGCCAAAGTGATGTCTTTCTTGGATGGATTTTCAGGGTATAACCAGGTTGCTATACATCCCAATGACCAAGAGAAGATTGCATTCACCACTCCTTAGGGCACTTTTATGTATTCCAAGATGCCTTTTGGGCTGATGAATGCTGCAGCCACCTTTCAGAGAGCTATGGATATAACATTTGTCAAAGAGAAGGATAAGTTTGTCTTTATCTACCTTGATGAGATAACAGTATACTCTAGCAGCCATCAGGACCATTTGCAACATTTGAAGAAAGTGTTCCTAAAGTGCAGAAGGTTTGGGATTTCAGTCAATCCTAAGAAGTCACAGTTTGTTTTAGAAGAAGGCAAGCTGTTAGGACATGTTGTTTATGCTGCAAGTGTTCAGATTGACCCAAAAAGAGTAAGAGCAATACAAAGCTTGTCTGTCCTGAGATCAAAGAAGGATATCGAGTCCTTTCTGGGAAAGATAAATTTTGTGAGCAGGTTTATCCAAAATTTTGCAGAACTTGTGAAGCATATTACCTCCATGTTGAAAAATGGGTCAGAGAACAAATGGACTGATGTAGCAAGAAGATCCTTTGAGTCCATTAAGGAAGCTATTATGGAAGCTCCTAGTTTAATCAGCCCAGATTATAGCAAGGAGTTCCACATATTTTTGTTTGCCTCTGATGACACCCTTGCACCAGTTCTAATGCAAGTAGATGAAGAAGGCTCAGAGCATCCAGTGGCATTCTTGAGAAAAACGTTAAGAGATGTTGAGCTAAAGTATGATATCATTGAAAAAGAAGCATATGCTCTTATCAAATCTTTGAAAGCTTTTAGGATTTACATTCTGCATTCCAAGATAATTGCATACGTGCCCTTTGCCTCAATAAATGATGTCCTAACAAAGCCTGATGTTGATGGAAGAAGGGCTAAATGGATTGCAAAGATTACTGAATTTAACATAGAACTGAAGCCCACTAAGATGGTTAGAGGTTAGGGCCTTTCCAGATTAATGGCTGAAGAAAATTGTAGAATGCTAGACATGAATTTGATAAGTATAATTTCATAGAATGGTCATACAGAAGAAGAAACAGCCGAACCTGGATAAGATCAGTCATTGGCAGAAAATCTAGCTTCTTGTGGATGGTATGCTGAAGTAGCTCAATTTTTTCTAAAGCTAGAAGTCCCTACAGGTCTTAGTCCAAGCCAAGCAAGAACTATTAAACTCAAGGCATCTAGATATTGCATTCATGAAAATCTGCTCCAATGGAGGGACCCCTCTGGAATTCTTTTGAGGTGTCTTGACAAAGAACAATCTATGGAGGTTATGCAGCAATTTCATTCCAGCATGTGTGGAGGACACCATTAGTGGAAAACTATAGCTCACAAGATTCTTAGAGCTGGGTACTATTGGCCCACCTTGTTTGTTGATGTCCTTTCATTTGTTAAATCTTGTGACAGGTGCCAAAGATTTGAAGGGAAACAGTAATTGAAGTCCCTGCCCTTAAAACCCATACATGCTAGTGGCCCTTTTCAGCAGTGGGGCTTGGATTTCATTGGAGAAATCAATCCACATTCCAGTGACCAACACAGATGGATTTTACTTCACTAAATGGATTGAAGCAATCCCTACCAGAAAGTCTGATCATCATGTGGTCATGAAGTTTTTGATAGAGAATATCTTCACCAGATTTGGTTGTCCACATAAATTAGTCACAGATAATGCAACAGCCTTCGGGGCAAAAGAGTTGGTTGACATGTGTAACTCAATGGGCATTAAGCTGGTTCATTCCACCTCATATTACCCTCAAGGAAATGGTCTAGCAGAATCTTCCAACAAAAGCCTGATAAGGATAATTAAAAAGTTGTTGGAAGATAACAAAAAGAATTGAGATTCTAAGCTGAAATATGCACTGTGGGTTGATAGAGTGACCACCAAGAAATCCACAGGGAATTCCCCTTTCAAGCTGGTATATGACACTGAGGCTACCTGTGGCAAAGTTCCTACAAGAAGAGCAGAATGGGGAGGAATACATGGCAAAAAGGATCACTGATTTAGCAGAGGTACACCAAATCAGAGAACAATTGGTAGAAAAGTCTGCAGCACAACAAAAGAAGGTCAAGGATGTTTTTGACAGGAGAACAAAAACATATAATTTTCAGATTGGGGACTTGGTTCTTAAATGGGATGCACTGAAAGAGAAGAAAGGCAACCATGGGAATTTTGATGCTTTCTGGGCAGGGCCTTTTATCATCTCTCAGATCAAAGGGAACAATACCTTCATATTGCAAAGTATGGGAGGGGGGATAGTTTTTGATGGCCCAGTTAATGGGCGGTTTTTGAAAAATTATGTTGCTTAAGGTCTTCTGGCCTTAAGGTTGTACATATAATATTTTATAAGTTTTTAGTATAGGCTCAGTTAGAGTCCACGCCTAATGGAACACTAGGAAATTTTGCTAATTTGGCTTTCCCAGGAAAAGCAATGATTTGCAGTTCTTGAGACCTCATAGGGAGGATCTCATCCCCAGAAGGAGCCAGTGTTAGCTCTGCTATATAATTAGGATTTTTCTACAGTCAGAGGCCAACTTAGTCCTTGGTCATGCTCAAAAAAGGCATGAAATGGTTATCCTCACCTTTCTCCATTACCTCGCCCATTCCCCTCTCATCTCCTTTACCCATGCTTTTTTTAAAAAATCATATTAAACCCTTTTCCTTAATCCTCGGGCATTAAAACCCCAAAATCCCATAAAATCCACACCCATATGACTATGTGCCTTCACAAAATCTTCACCCGTCATCACCACCATTGATTGTCGCACATTGATCCAACAGTCCCCTGTCATACCCGATGAAAAACCTGTTCGACTGATTCTCCACCATCTGATCATCTCTGCCACGATCAAACAACGTTCGCTCTACCCACGCCCACGAAGTGACAGCCCATTAACGTGCGATGGAGAGTGGTTTCCACTGCCACATGTCTCCCTTTGAATGGAATCGCATGCCGCTGTCCTTTTACCGCCCTGTATCTGAAAGTGGTGCGAGTAATACCACTTATCGCCCATCCTCCATCCCCGCCCATTAACTCCTGTGTGTCTCCTCCGTCCGATAGCCATTGGATCTATCCACCTGAGATCCAACAGCCCACGATCATCCCACTCCCATATCTCCTAATACCCTCCACCAAACAATCCCACTCGTCCACTTTCTAGATCCTATGGTTGATCTTCCTCTGTCATCCAACTCATCCGTTTGCCATGCAGTACATGACGCTTGATCGTTCCGTACACCCGAAGGACGGAGATAACCAATTTTCGGTACTATTTGCAGTAGTTCCTCAACAACCACATTCAAGAGACAGTAGGGCCGAGAAGGAAAAGGACAGAGCTCGATCAAGTAAATGCATTTAACAGTTATGGGACTTCATTCCATACGACACTCCAGCCACCTGAGAGGACATCAGAGCACCTGAGTAGATCAGATTTGTTCACTGAAGCAGGGAAATTACACCAGAGACTCCATCAGGCAGTTAAAGTAGTTGGTGGTCAATTATGACCCCCCCATACCTAGAACGGTCGAGTGCCTTTGTAATGAAACTCTATATATACCCAGAAACCATATGTAATCAAGGTTGATGGCTGTTGTTTTGACGTAAG
>APFE030332612.1:262414-292139 GCA_000404065.3 Pinus taeda
CTGAGGGCGAGCAGAGGGACGTTTACTGCTACCAGTTCTTTCCCCGGAGCGAGAGCGTTTCCCTGTTCTTTTCATGGTGCTAACTATAACTGAAACTTTAACCGAACCAATGTAGAACCCAGAATGATGCCTCAGAGAGACCAAGGGTACCGAACTGAATCGAAAAGCAGAACAAAACACAATAGAAACTCGAAACCGAGAGACAGAGCCGGTATGGCGAATATAACAGCGAATGGACCACTTACCCCAGGCCGCCGAAGGAATACCAGAGCGCAGAACGCAGGTAGAGTGAAAGGGCTGCAAATTCGAGCCAGAACCAGCTCGAATTTCCCCTCTGATGCTAGACTCCCTCTCGGCTTCACGCTCAGTTCTCAGAACGAACCGAACAGCATAATCCTTAACCAACTGCATAATGGAATGATCACCAGGTGTCTCCAGGTTAATAATACTCCGCAGGCTGCGTGGGCTTTGGCCTCCATTAATGGCATTGTCCTGCACCGTTCCCTGTTCATTAAAACATTCCTCCCGCCTCCGTTCGTAGCCTAGGGCTCCACGCTACAGAGCAGGTGGCGACACTGTGGGAATTAACTCTACATGAATGCCATTTAAGGCAGGAAGATCACCCGAATCCGGGAGCACTTCTGCAGGCTCAAGTTTCTCCTTTTGCACCTGATTGTTGAAATCGATCAATTGGGAGTCCAGAAGAATTGTTGCAGGATCTCCAGTCAGAAGAGGTCGACCACAATCCACCCCCACATTGGCAAGAAAGTCTACAACTTTGTTCCCATCTCTTCTGATGTGAGCGAATGAGATCGCTCTATTGCTATTGATCCACCTCTCCATATGCATTAGTCTTTGAGCCAGTCTCCAACTGTTGCAGACTTTGGAGGAGGGGGAGCCCTGGAGAATCTTCGAAGCCATATGAATAAGGATTTGAGAATCTCCTTCCACAATGATCGGGAAAAGGTGCCTTTCTTGTGCAATTAGGAGTCCTTGCCAGAGACCTTGTAATTCAGCCGAATTGTTGGTATCCCAGCCATGATAACCCAAGAAGATTATGATACTGTTCCCTTTGTGATCTCTGATTAGTCCTCCGAATCCTGAGTGCCCAGGATTGCCCTTGGAAGCCCCGTCAAAATTGAATTTAAACATATCTTTTGGGGGAGAGGACCACTTCCCTGGAGGTGAACCATTAGGGGGCCTAGCTCCTTTGACTATCTGATCTTGCTTTCTATGGAATTCCCAGTTGTTCCAGATTCATTGTTCCTGAGGGAGAGTGGGGAGATCATCTTGGTACCACGTTTTTAGGGAGATGGTTTCTTCAATATTGTTTGTTATGGTTAACCATAACTCATCCAGGGATTTGAATTGGTTTTTGAATATTCTGCCATTTCTCTCTTTCCAGATGGTCCAAGTTACGAAGCCAGGGATGAGCTTCCATATATAATTGAGAATCTTGCTTTGATAAGGGTGGGAGTCCCAATTGCTTATAGTGGCCGTTATGTCTCCATTCGCACCTGTCTCTTTCTGACAACGAAATTGAATTTTTTGCCAGATTTTATACGCTAATGGGCAGTGATACCAGAGGTGTTCAATGGTCTCTTCTTCTTTTTTGCAATTAAAGCATATGGAGGGGCCAATGAAATTTCTTTTCCTCAAATTATCCCATGTTAGCACCCTTTTGTGGCAGAGGAGCTAGAGAAAAGTGGAGATTTTCGGCCAAATGGAGGAATCCCAAATCTTGCTCCATATCTTGTCGGGCCTGGAGTGATCTTTAATTAGAAGATTGTAAGCTTCTTTTGTGGAGTATGCTCCTCTTTCTTTGTAACCCCATCTGAGAATATCTTTACCTTATGAGCATGGTGTTTTCCTTTTTTCTAGTTCTGTGTCCAGATTTTGTTGTTCTTGTTCTGTTCCATTAGCTATGATCTGAGAGGCTTTGTGCCATTTTCTGATGTCATGTTGAGCCGTGGTACTCCAGAGATTTCCAACCGTGGTGGGGGGATGGACGTCCAGTTCCCCCTGCGCAATATTCGAGAAGAGGTCTCTTAGTTTGGGCAGCTGTTGCCATGAGTCGTCCCAAAAACGAGCTTGGTTCCCGCTTTTAACCTCCCAAAAACTATGCTGCTGGATAAGGTTCCTGTGGATTTTTGCCGAGTTCCAAATAATTGAGCCATTACTCAGCTCAGATATTCTGACAAGCTCCTTTCTGGGACAATTTCCCACATATTTGGCTATCCATAGGGTGGTCCAAGGGGTGGAAGAGCCCGAAAGCCATCTCCACCAGATACGAGCTCCCATGACTGCATTACTGTGAGTGGGATCTCGCAATCCAATGCCACCTCCTTTTTTGGGAAGACATGCAGTCTCCCATTTAACTAAAGCCCATTTACGATGAAACCCATTACTGCCCCAGAGGAAGGCTCTTTGGATGGTTTTGAGCTCTTTGAGGACCCATTTAGGAGCCGAAAGGATGGAGAAAAGGTAGAGGGGCATGGCCTGAAGGATAGCTTTGATTAGGACTAGACGGCTAGCCATATTAAGGGATCTATGGGTCCACGAGGACAGTCTGGCTTCCAGCTTTTCTAGGAGAGATTTCCAGGCTAAGTGCTTCAAGCTGGAGGCAATGAGGGGGGCTCCCAGATACGTGGATGGTAGCTTGGCAGAGGAAAATTTGAGGATTCGAAGAATGGCAGATTGAATAGCAGAGGATGTGTGAAAAAGGAAGATTTGAGACTTGGACTGATTGACAGTTGCCCCAGAGGCTTCTGAGAAGTCAGCTAAGAGGGATTTGAGCTGCCTAGCCTCTTGGACAGAAGGGTGCCCATAGAGCATGGTGTCATCTACAAATTGCTGGTGAGTAGCTGCAGGGGTGTTGTGCACTGCAATACCTTTGAGGCAATGTGTTTGTTGAGCATGCTTGATGCTTTGCCCTAGACCTTCCGCTGCTATGATAAAAAGGAAAGGGGATAGGGGGTCCCCTTGCCTGATGCCTCGGGATGGATGAAAGGTTTCAGAGGGGATGCCATTGATTAGAACCGAAAAGAAGGAGGATGAGAGGAGGCTCATAATCCAGCGAACCCATGAAGTATTGAAACCAAATGCCAGTAAGATTTTTTCTATGTAATTCCAACTGAGGCTATCAAAAGCTTTTGAGAGGTCGAGTTTGAGAAGCATACCTGGCTTTTTGGAGGTCTTCAGGGAGTGGATGATTTCATGTGTGAGGATGATACCATCCATAATCTGTCTCCCTTCCACGTAGCCAGATTGTTCCGGCGAGATGATCAGAGGTAGCAGAAGCTTTAGTCTTGTAGCTATGATTTTGGAGATGATTTTATAAATGATGTTGCAGAGAGCAATTGGTCTGAATTTGTCCGGTTTGCAAGGCTTCTCTACCTCAGAAATCAGAGCTAGGAAGGTGGCATTTATGCCTGGAAACATCCATCGAAGTGAACGCGATTCTTCCACTACCTGGCAGACTTCATTCTTTATGAGATCCCAGAAATGGTGGAAAAAATTGGAAGTAAAGCCATCCGGACCTGGAGCTTTGCCTGCTTTTAGTTGCTTAACTGTAGATTCCACTTCCTTAAGATCGATTGGTTTGAGAAGCATTTGATTGTGCTGATCAGATATGAGTTTGGGACTTTTGCTGGTGATGTTTGGAATAGCTTGAGACCGGTCAATGCTTGGTTCTTTGTGCACCTGCTTGAAGTGATTGAGAAGTTCGGCCTCGATCTCTTCATGCTTTTCAAGTTTAGCTCCCTGCTCATTTTGAATGTGAGTAATATTATTGTGCATTCTGCGTTGGATTGTAGTATTGTGAAAGAATTTGGTGTTTTTCTCACCCTCTTTGAGCCACCGAATTCTTGATTTTTTCTTCCATAGCATTTCTTCCTGTTTTTCTTTTTCCATTAACTCCTTTTCAAGGGTTTTTTCCTGGTCCACAAGATCATTGGATCTGCCCTAAGTGATGATTTTTTGCTGCAGCTGCCTCATTTCCTGTTCAATGTTTGCCTTCCCGTGAATAATATTGCCAAAAGTAGTTCTATTCCAATATTTGATTTTACCTTTGAGGTGCTTGAGTTTTTGTTGAAATTGGAACATTTTGGACCCTGGAGGAGGATGAAAGCGATTCCATTCTCAACTTATGAAGTGATGGAAGTCAGGATGGGATAGCCAGAAGGCCTCAAAGCGGAAAGGTCTGCGAGTATTTTTCCCTGGTCGAGACTAGTGGAGAGAAATGGGCCAGTGATCTGAGCCAGTGAAGGGCAAGATAGAGGCAGCAAAATCCCCTCCAAGATGAATGGCATTATCTGAGAGAAGAAATCTGTCTAGCTTAGAAGCAATGTGTAGGTTGTCGGCTTGTTTGTTATTCCATGTGAAATTGCCATTGTTGAAAGGGAGATCAATGAGCCAGTTATTTTGAATAAAGTCCAGTAGGAGTGTTCCATCCTGACAATTTCTGCCCCTGCCTCCTCTTCGTTCTTCCATTCTTGTGATCATGTTAAAATCTCCACTGGCAATCCAAAGAGGGAGAGGTCTGTTTTGATTAAGTGCCGAGATGGAGTCGAGGATCCTTTCTTTTTGACGAGTTTCCTATGGAAAGTAAACATTAGTTAGGAGTCCATATTGATTTGTTCCTAAGATGTGAAAAGTAGCTTGGAGAAAGCTCCTGTGCGCATGGAAGTTGGTGAGCTCTACAGCTCTCGAATCCCATATGATTGCAATCCCTCCTGAGGCTCCATTTGCATCAACTGCTGTGTTATGACTTCCCAGCCAAAATTTCTTAGCTAGCTTGTCCAACATTATAGTATCACATTTTGTTTCTTGCAAGAAGATAACCTGAGGGTTTTCTTGCTTTATCATGTTTTTGAGTAAACGGGGTTTCTCGGGACCGTTAAGCCCTCTAATATTCCAAGAAATTAACTTCATTGGGAAAGATTGATATCAGGACTGAAGTACTTAGTTAACTTGGCGTATTTGCCAGAATCCACTAAGGTTTGCCCTACCTTGATTGTTCTTTGGAGAATAGTTTTCCTGCCTCGCTTTTTGATGTCCTTGGCAATGAGTTGCCGATCCCAAGGGCTGCCGGTTTGGATTCCTAAATATTTTTTCCTTTGAGCTCTTGATAAGACTTCTTCCAAGTTTTTTAGCTGTCCTGCTGGAATATTATCAAAATTGTTAGTGGTGCATGCCTGTTCCAGTCCCAGGAGATCCAGATCCCCTATATCTATTGAGTCTGTTTCTTCATCCATAAAGTTAGAGTAATCTTGATCTTCCATAGGTTCTTCCTCTGTACCAATGCCTGATAATGGATTCTCCATTGGTGTAACCCTTTGTTCCGTTGAAGTCGAGGCTTCCTTGTCCTTGGTATCTGATTGAACCCTGGTGGATTCTTCTTTTTTGCTATTTTCATCGTTCTTAGGTGCTGTTTCTGACGGATTCATTTGAGTTTCAGAATGATCTGCTAGGGCTTCAAATTTGTTGCTGGTGGATGGCTTTGGCTGACTGGATGGCGCTATATTTGGTTTCGGAGTGGGCTTCTTATTTTCCCTTCAGCGGTGCGCTACCTTGATGAATCCAGATCCATCTGAGCCTTCCTGATCCGGAGCAGGGGAGGGTTTCTGATTTAGAGGGCAGTCCCTGAATAAGTGTCCCAGGCCATGACATCTCCGACAGCGAAAGGGCACATGTTCATAATCAATCATTTGTAACCAGTTCTTATCAAAGTGAGAGAGATTTACCACATCTGGAAGAGGCTAGTTGAGATCCATGTAAACACAAATTCTGGCATAAGAGGTGTATGTACCTGTCTTCGTTTCTTCGGCTGCTTTAACAAAGTCACCTAGCGTGTTGCCTATCGCTTTCAGAGATTATTCCCCCAAAAATTCGTTGGGAAGAGAGTACAGGCGGATCCAGACCGGAGCCCAGCTGAGATCTACCGCATCAAGGTTGAAGCGCTCTACCCAGCCTTTGAGAAATAGTCCAGCGGTGTTGAAGAAGTAGGGGCCTCCGTCCATGACCTTGTTTCTATCTTCCAGGCAGTTAAAGATAGCTATGAAAAAGCCTTTCGGACCTAGCTGCAGGGTAATGTGCCCTTTGGGATGCCATTTCGCATTTATCCAACTTCGCAGAGCTCATTCAATTGGCCACATCCCAATGAACTTCCCTATGAGAGCATGGTCTGTCATATACTGTATTCTTTCTTCAATGATGTGTCCCAGAAGTTCAACTCGTGGTCGAATCGCTGCAACTGGTTTACAGGTTGTTGAGTGAATTTCTCGCACCTTGTCACCATTCTGGTTTGTGTTGTCCTTGTCTGCCTGGTTCTCTGGCATTTCATTGTCGTTTTGTGGGGGAGGTTCTCCGCCTCCCCCCGGCTGGTGATCCATGCGGAGCTTACCCACTGAAATAAGGACAAGGATTTAGAGCCGCTCTTGGCTACTGACTACAGCAGTAGGAATAGGCCTGTCGTGACTGCAATGGCAGAGGAACAGAGCCTGCAAGAGTCCCGGGAGCTCAAACCCTAGCTCATCCCCCAAAGTGCATACATGTTATTATCACACTAATCCATATCAAGTTATATTACCAAATAAGTATAAGTAATTTTATTATTTGACTTTAAATAGCTTACACATGCATAAAACCCATTCATGGCAAGAAAGTGATGGAGTCAAGAGACTAAGTGGAAAACCATAGTAGACACCAATGATAGTATATCATCTTATGTTTTTCGAAAGCATATATCATTTCCATGCTCACTAATATGTTAACATATATATGTTAACAATAATAAATGTCAATAGCGATGGTAAAAAGGAAAAGTAAAAAAAAATAGAGAAATAATTTTATGGTTTTTATCACATTAATAAAGAGATTATTTATTTTATATTAGATAAAGTTAGTTTTATATATGTATATTTTAGTAAAAGTTAATAATAAAAGGGAAAACAGGGAATTTACTAGAAATGATTTTATTATTGAATTTTAAAATGCTTATAAGTGGTTGAAAAATACTAATAGAATTTATGGTATAAATTTTACAAAAATCATTTTGGGTGTGGATAGAGCCAAGATAAATAGCATTAAAGTTCCAAATCAATTTCTTCTCTTTAGAATAAAGGATAATTCATTGGAATTTCTGGTCTTTAAATAGGCTACATTAGAGAGGAATACCATGGAAAAAATCATGGGTTCAGAATACCATGGGAAAGACCATCAATTGTAAGTCCGTTATTTATGTTTTTATGTAGTTTTTCATTAAGACAAAATATTTAATTAATAATTATAATTAATAATATATATATATATATTTTTAACGTTTTATGTAATTTGACCAAGTAAGTGTTTAGAAAACATAAAAATACTTGAAATGACATTACACCATATCTTCCATACTGGGTTGGAGAGTGCCCCTCACTACAATAATGATTACATTAAGAGACATTAATGAGAATGGTTTTCTTCTCTATTTATATAGAATAGGTACGGATGCCAACATAAAACATGCAATATGTCCACATTAATTAGTAACCCTATATCTAATCAAATAACGAAACTCCATACAGATCACTCTTACAATCCAGGAATGACAAGTGTCACACTAAAGTTTTCCTTATCCTCAACGTGGCATTCCCTCCAACTATGATTCCTCTTGTGTCCAACACCCATCCTCCAAGTTAGTGCACTATGTGTTACTCTTCTAGCTATGTGCCTCATGTCACCTTGTATTCAATGCTCTTCAACATATGTTTGAATAACTACATGCTCTAATACTTCTCAACACACATTTCTAGGACCATAGAAAAGTCCATAAAGGATGCTCATATACCCCAACATACACAATTCAAGTATCAATCTTCCAAGGCATATTTCACATGGTCTTATTCTCTTAGGGATAAGTTCCATCCTCCATTTCCCTAGAACTCATCTTCCTTTGTAAATAGGTCTCCTACAACTCTTCCTCCTTGTTAGGTAGCTCTTCTAATCAAGTAATAGAGTCCCCTATTATGTGCACCCAATGGGCTAGTAATTATGCCACAAAGGATAACATCCTCGTAGGAAGGATGGTATCATATCATTCTACCCAAGGTCAAGAACACATTCAAAATAAGTTATTCATTTGTCTATCAAGCATCATAAAGTTCCCTAATTAGCTGAAAATATTTCTGGAGAAACCCAATATCTTAACTATCCTAATATAATGTCCACTCATAGAGATTTCAAGAAAAAGAAGCTCAAAATATTTATCAAAAAAAGACTTACATCCCTATCCTTTTCTCCATAGAAAATTCGTAACTTTCTATTATAAAAAGTTACATAAGTGGATGCATAAAGTGCATTCCCAAGATGCACCATTCAAAAAGTTGATGCCCATCAATCAGAGAAAAAAAAAACTAAAAAATAAAAAAAATAAAAAAATAAAAAAATTGGGGCCAAGAAGAAAAACTTTATCACCCTTTTCTCCCTTTCTTTTTTTCTACTTTTCACCATCCTCCTTGATCAGAAGTGGTTGTTACAATAATTAGTTGGTTCTATTTTGTCTATCTCAGATGTTCCTTATCTGAGTCTTAACTCCCACATGTATAAGGATGTTTGAATCCTATTATCTACTTCTCCTTCAACATTTCTTGTCCTGAGTGATCTTCTGCTCTCGGATTTTTCGAAGTTGATCCCCCTATTTTGTTCTGACTCAATTCTTCGCTCATTGAAGATGTTTGTGGATTTTGGATTTCCTAAGTGATGGGGGGTCCCAAGTCCTCCTCTTCCACTTCTTCATCACATTATGGTGTTGGGAAATGTCATCTTGTTGGATTTTTTACGGGTTTCTTTTTCCTAAGATGTATCTTTTCCAAAGGATATGCGGTTTGTAGATGTCCGTTTTGAAGACAAAAATGACATCTAAATGTAGTGTTCTCATAATCTAAGAACTATGTCTAGCACTAGTTGTTGTGTGTAAAAAGGATACGATCAGATATTCCTTTACTAAGTTCTACCTCAACATATATCCTGGCACAAGTATAAATTGCTTCTTCAGTTCTTTGTGTATCCATCTTGATGTATCTCCCCAATCTCTTGCTAATTCCTTCCAATACTTTTGGATGCCAAAAGTGGAGGGCTAAGTTATGCAATGTTTCCCAACCCGGTATTTTGGAAATCGTCATTGTATTAGCATCAAAATATGGGAACCATGGGGTGATAAATAATCTCTTGTTTCCCTAGAACCAAGGACCATCATGTAGAACCTGATCTTTGATATGTGATGATTCAAATTTAATATGAAGAAACCCTTTGAACATAAGTCAATCTCAAGTTTACCATCTAGGTCATAAAGCTACACTCAAAAAGGTCCATAGGTATTGGCCAAAAACTGTTGAACCTGTAAATGATTGCCTTGGATTGATATGTTGTACACATATTATTTATCTTTGTGAGATTTACTATTATTTCTAGAATATCATTAATCTTCTCTACAATAAAGGGCCTAGGAATATTGAGGATTTGTTCAAGTTTATGTGATATTGTAGCCTTTCCTTTGAGGGCATCTTTTAATGGCATAAATCCATTGGCTTTTCCTTTGGCTAAACTCAAGCCCTTTTGGATATTAGATCCTACCAAGCTCCCCCAAAACCTCTGTTAATGATGATTGAGGAAATTTGTTCTATGCCATAGTCTTCTAAGCGCCTTTGGTCATTCATGGATCTGCCCACATACATTGGGTTTTGCAGTTCCGTTGGGATACCAATTTTATTATAAATCACCAATTTCAGATATCTCACTAGTGAATCCATTCGATTACATAAGATGATTGATCTTCCTGTTGGAGTTTGCACAAAAATTTGGAAATCTGCATCCTTACCATAAACACAAGTTCTCTTGCATCTTACTAATGGATCTGCATAGGACCCATCATTAATGCTCATTTCTTCATTAAAAAGAATAGATATGTGGTTAACCTTTCTCCCAATAGATAGATATGCTAGATTTGGACCTTGAGAGTAACAAACCTTCGAAGAACCCTTCCATTTTCCGTAAATGTTTTTACTTTGGAGATCAACTCCGCCTAACCTATCTTGTCCTTGACCATCTCTACATGCTTTATTCCTTGTGATTAACCATACCATAGCTGTCATGGGGCTCGAAAAACCTGATAAATCTAAGATCGCTGCAAGAAAATAAATATCTTGATCCATCATCTTGGAGTTCCAAATCATCAAAGAAGGAGTACAACGCAGCGCAGTACTAAGGAAGAGAAAAGCGAGCAACCATCTCATCGAAAAATCCATTGAAGGTGCCATAAAGGGCACAAATCCATGGCTAGTGATCCATATCATAGAGAGAGTTGAAATAGGCCCAACATATCTCGCAGCGAGGGAGGAAGTCTACATCGGTACCATGGATAAGATGGAAGCTTGTTTCATCGACAACAGTGAAAAGAGTCACTGAAATCTTTCTTAAAAAACCCCTTCTCTTATACCTCTGCCTCACTTGAAAACATCTACTGCTCATCCTCACAACCATTCATATTTTCATAATCCTATTTCTTTTATTGAATCACATCCCTATCCTCATTAATTAAAACTATTTAATAAAAAAACAACAATATAAAAACACACTCAAATCTACTATTTATAAGTTACTTGAAAATAAAAAAACCATAACGTAACCAAGAGAGCCGAAATCCTTTCCAAGTTTGATTGGTTGAAAAACATAGTAGTTAGTTGTGTTTTCGTCAAAAAAACGTAATAATTGGTTGGGTGTATGGAAAACTTGGGGTAAATCTTGACTTGTAATGTTGACTTGTTACAAGATGAAGAAAAACATACACAATTTAATGTATTCCATTTCATTTATGGGAAAATATAGTCTGTTCCATTTCAAACCTAATTATTAGTCCCTGCCCTCCGGGCCTAGCAGGGACTGTAGCAATTGGTTTTGGTCGGTGACAATTAGTCCGACGCGAAAACCAATAAATTTATTTGAACTTACAACAAAGTTTCTTCGATGCCATACAATATTTTATATTTCCCTTCCCTTTTGATTGGTTAAAAGCATTTTCATCTTATTTGGCCTCAAAACGAGGTATACAAGCTGAAAAGTTTACGGTAAAATTGGCAAAAGTACAAGTGATTAAGGCCATTTAACACCTTCATGAACTAATGCTATGTTTCACTTAGCATTAATCTCCTAACATTTAATGTTAGGAATACTTATGGCGTATCATCTGTGCTGAACCATGGTTGCTGCCCACCGCAAACAATCGTTGCCGTGTCGAAATTGCCTGGCGTGTCAAACCATCGTTGCAGTGCCATGTCAATTTGCATGAAAGCGATAATTTCTATTTATCTACTTTCTGGAGGAGAGGAGCTTCTGCCTCTGCTCTGCTTGCAATAGAACTCTGCTTGCAATAGAACCAGGCGTGAAATCTGTTACCTGCGTATGCTCGTGTGTTTCCTTTTCTGAGTTTGTCAACCGCCCCTACCTTCAAAAACCCCTTACTCGCTCATCAGAATTCCCAGATCTCCTGTTAGTGTCCCACATAGCGCTGTTAATCTACCACTGCTGGTTTCACGTCAACTACAGGAACGACAGGAATCAGACGCTCGCAATGGCTATGCCCGCCGCCTGCAAAGTCACCACGCCGCCCATCAGCGCCTGCAAAGGTCCAGAATTTTTCTCCCTTCTTTCACCCATAGAAAAAAAATTATGAATTTTCTGACAGTGAATTTCTTCTATTGAGTATCTTCTCTATCTGTATCCTTTTCAGCAAGCTGTCTAGCTTTTTCAGCCATCCTAATGGCCATTTCACTCATTACTTTCTCTTCAGCAGCGATTGTTCTCGCTATCTCTTCTCTTTTCTCTGCTTCCTCGACTTTTCTCACGTCTTCCATGACTCGGAGAGATAGTTCATTGGCCTGTCAGTGGCATTGAGCTCCTAAACATCAACCCTCCAGTGTACTACCTAGTAGCCACAACTGCATATCTGATATTCAACCTACATTAAACTCGACTATAAATTTTAAAGCAAGATAGATGGATAAAACTCGCCGTGATTTTCGCTTTCATTGCTTCTTCTCTCTCTACAGCAAACATGCCTAGAGTATGATTTAGCTCACGCTTCAAACTTTCTAGCTCCATCATTTAATAAAATAAAATAATTTCTACATCCTAATACTTTCACAATTATTATCCATTTCTAGAAATCCATTTGGTGCTTTCCAGACATATTACCTTGCGTTTCAGGAGAGTACAGAATTCCCTTCCCTGTCTATAAGAAGAGCTTCGTTTTTAAACAATGGACCGCATCCCTCCACTCTGAATACCTCGTCGCCTCCACAATTCATGACCACAAAGCCGCCGCTATTAACAGCGCACAGCCTCTTTCTCACAATGAATTGTGTTTGAGAAGTGCAGCAGAAGTGTTTGCTAACTACAGGCAGAATAGTCACAGTACCACATATTAGCCCAAAACAAACGCATTATATACTCATATCTTGATATTGTCAAAAAATTTGCATACACGGCCCGTGATTGTCCTATTCTACTGGTTGGTTTTCTATATTTTTAAGTTTATACACTCAGGCATCTCCAAAACAATTTTTGAGTTTATACACTAAGGCATCACGGTTTTTTTAAACAACTATTTGCTTGATTTCATCAAGACAAAGCATTTCGGTTCCAAATCTGTAGCTTTTGAAAATCGGGCGTTCCCGTTCCTCCAATTAGTTCGCCTACAGCTCCGAAGGCCCCGTCGACCGGTTCCACCGACAAAACGAAACCCACCAACACGGGTTCGAGTCCTGCTTGCTAACGCTCATCAATCTCTGCGAATACAGCAAATTCTAAACAACTAAATTGCAGCATATGCTCTCAGGTACCTTAAATTAACTCGTCAAATATTCAAATAAAAAGGGGGTGGGAAGAAAACAGTAAGCTGCTCCTCAAAATTGGTCAAAAATGCTCCTCTTTTACAGAAAACAAAGTAAAGCAGTTATTACAAGGTGGTTGTGCGAAAAAGAAAAATTGCTATGCTAATTTTACAATTAATAAGAAATGAAACGCAGAGGATCACAATTAAAAAAACTACTGAAAATTTGATTCAGGATCATCATGCTATGAATTACCTTGGAGAAGCACCGATAAATGGCACTGGAATTCCAATTCACTGCAAGTGTTTCGGCAATTTCTCGCAAGCTAATGACACATACACTGTTCACAACGATCTGTACATCATTATCTTCCTGCTTGCAGAATTTTCATCAAATTTGTCCCAATTCACCGCCTCATTGTGGGCATGATGGTCATCCTGCTGCAACGTAGCTTTTGTGTCTGCGATATGATTATCAGGAATGTTGCTGCGAGGCCCCTCTGCAATGGGTTTCGCTTTGCTGGGAGTCCTGGCATCAAATTTGTCCCAATTCACCGCCTCATTGTGGGCATGATGGTCATCCTGCTGCAGCATAGCTTTTGTGTCTGCGATATGATTATCAGGAATGTTGCTGCGAGGCCCCTCTGCAATGGGTTTCGCTTCGCTGGGAGTCCTGGCATGTGTTGCAATTGGGATCGGACCTGGCTTTTTAGGCTGATTTGGGGCGCTAACAGGAACATAATCAGTTGAGATTGTGCAGAGTTGAATAGACCAACTACGGGGGAGAATTCGACGAACCAGACGGACGGCGAAGAAGACGATGACTTAACCAACTACGGGGGAGCATTCGACGCCACGACACGGATGTCATGCGCCACGTTTCGCTCATGCGTTATGCTTGAGCTGGTGAACTTATTGTTTGACTATTGGGCTGGGGCAGGGACTAGCTGCCCCGCAGCCCGTCTTGTTTAATTTATATCTCTTTTTTATCCATCCTAAAGGGGGACCTTAAAGATTTTCTTAACCTTGTTTGTTTTCATTATTTACCATATTCTTTTATAAGGTGTAACAAATCATTCTTAAATTATACAATTTAATTCAGTCCATGATGTTGGTAGGTTTTACATATGGCATGATAGCGTTATCATTTACTTCTCTTCGATTATTTTTTGTCATTATCTCTAACAATAAATTATTGTGGTGAAAGAGGTTATGGTTGCATATGATAGTGCTGGGTGTGAGAAAGTGTGCATATATGAGTGGAGGGTAGATAGGAGAGAATGAAGAGAAACTATGGAAATGGGGTAATTTCAATATAAGTGAAGAGAAATTATGTGGACATGAGATAATTTCAATATAAGTGTAGAATAGTGATATTAATAAAAAATAGTTGATAGATGAAATTTGTAATTTATAATTTATAATTTATTAATCAATATTAAAAATAAGATATTAGGATAATTTTTTAAGAATGAAAGAGTTAAAGGTGTTAAGTATATAAGAGTGGTTTTAGTAATATGGCTTTGGTAAGCTATTGTATTAAAACTCAAAGATTATATGTAACAAAGTCATTAAAAAATTTGAAGATTTTACATTGAAATATGCAAATTGAAGTGGATCACTTAGCATGGTTAAGATAATAGAGAACTTACTCTAAATTAAAACCATAAAATTATAATAAATCTATTATTAAACTAAATTTTCCTCTTTAATATATGTATATCCTTTTCTTACATAGGTGGGAAAACCTATCATAACTTAGTTGTCAAACTAGAAGTGTGGCCCACTCATCACCCTTAATCAAGGAAACCACTTGGAATAACCCACTGCTGAACTGTAAGGGGGTAGACTTTCACTCAGGCTAGATACCTATAGGTCTTGGACTGTTAACCTATTTTGTAAGAGGAAAACAAACTCTTAGCCAAACAAAAACAATTTTAGCACATATTCAAAGCCCAAATATATATATATATATATATTATATATATATTATATATATATATATATATTCTTCTAAAATATATAATAATTACTTTTTATTCCTCTTATTTTTTTTTTTCCTCTTTTAATCCAGAAAAAGAAAAGTGAGCAAAACCTACAATGAACGCAAATTGTATGACGTGACAAACTAAGATTCCACGAATATGATTCCGCTCGTTATGCTCATTACAATGATTTTATAATTCGAGTGTTCACGCGAAGGAACAGCCTGTTGTCGATTCATTTCATCCAACGTATAAACCACATTTTCTCACACCACTATAGGGGCTATGGGTTCATTATCATTATAGATGTATTGAATCTCATGTATAAGCTCACTCAAATCTTGCATTTATGTCATATACAAAGGAATCAGTATCATCCCTAGGCTTTCATTGAAATGTAATTTGCGGCATCACTTTTCTTTTCAAGTGGAATGGAAAATTTCATAATTAAATTTTATTATCGGTGAATGAAAAATAAGTTATAAGTTTTAGAATATTTAGTTAAAAAAAATTATTTCACTTTTTTTATGGTTATAATTAATGTTTATTATTGTAATTAACGAGTTTGTTTGATTTTCAAAAGAATATGCTCAGTATATGTTCTGTCTACATGTGTATCAATTTTGTAATGTGTTAGAGAGTTTGTTAGGATGAGTTGACTTTTAATAAATTTAAAAATTTTGATGTTTGAATTGGGATTAAGATTCATGTCAAGTGGCTCCCTATCAATTTCATTGGGAATTTCAAAACATAACTAATTTTAGAAAAATTTCCTTATATCTAGGTTTTATAGAATAGAAACTCTTTAATGAGATTTTTAAGGGTTAACTAAAACCAAAATTAATAATAGTATTTTTGTTGCAATAGTTTTTTTTGTTATATATTTATCAATGGTAGATACAAATGTAGCCTTTCGCTACATCAACAACATCAATATTTTTAATGTGGTTGTACTAGTATTATTTATCTTCTTATACAGTGGAATGAAGGTATGTGATATTAAATAGAATCCTCTTACTTTAATTTAGTTTTGAAAGTTAATCCAAATGCTAATAAAAAAATAATTTAACACATTAAAAAATTAGAAATAAACATCTATATAAAATTATGTTACTTAACATAGATAAAGAAATATTTTATTTATAACAAAAGGTGAGTGATAAATAATTTTACTATATTTCCTTCATATTAAGTGATAATATCAACAATAATCATAATCAAAGCCAGATAATTGATATTTTATAGTAATATTTTAATTAAAATAAATATATAAATTAATTTTTGTTTTTTATTATAATAATAGAAAAATATTTTATTTTATTAAAAAAATAAATTTCTCAATTCATAATTGGATATAAAAAGAGTTTATACATTTGTTTTTTAATTATAATCTAATGAATTGCATATAAAAAGGGTTATACATTTTTTTTTAGTTATAATCTAATTTTTTTATTGAAAAAATATTTTATTTTCATCTAAAAAATATACTCTCACAATTAAAATTAAATATAAAAAAATTACACATATCCTTTATATTTTACTGTAAAACACACCTCTCCAAATCATTAAAGAAAAGTTTTAAGATTAAACATAAAGAATTACACGTTTGCTTTATATTCGACTGTAAAATAGGTCTGTTAAACAATTAAAGTAAAATTGTATTAATTATACACCATAAAAAGATGATTAATATAAAATTAAAAAACAAGATGAGAGGAAAGAGAGTCCACGAGTATCATTACCCTGGTTGTACTCATTACATGAATTTTATAATTCTAGAGCCCACGTGAAGGAATACATCGTTGTCAGTTCATTTCATTCATATATATGGAATCTCACCACTTTTGCTCACCCTCTTCTAGTCATTATACATATATGGAATCTCATGTATAAGCTAACTCAAGCCATGCCTTTACTTCAAATTCAATGGAAAAGACTTTCATTTTCATTGCAATGTAAGTGCGGAATTTTTTTAAAGTTGAATGGAATCATGGTCATGGTCATGGACAAATTTTCATAATTAAATATGATAATTGCTGAATGAAGCCAAAGTCATATATTTTAGAAAATTATTATTTATTTTTTCATATAGTGAGATGTACGAGAAGGCATATTAAATGGCATCTTCATCTTCCTAATCTAACTTTGAAGGTTGATTTGAATGATGTAATTGGAATTAACCAAAATTTAGGATACAAGACAATTTGGGTGAAGTTTAAAATGATTAGGTATGGGTAATTTATATGTTTCTAGATTTATATGTTTGAGTTTAATTTAAAGTTCATATTAATTGAGAAACTAAAATTTGATGGCTTTTCTCCTCGATTCTTTTCACTCAAATAATGTTAGAAGAAATGTTGACTAGTGTATTATTTCATGTTTTTGAGATAGGACTAAATTATTTTGGAGGGTACAAAGAATATTTACATGTTTTATTAGGGGTAACAATGATTACCATGTTAAATAACATGTTATTTTGCATCAATACTTATTATTTTTGAGGGCCTAAAGAATATCTTCATGCGGTGCTAGAGTATTGTCTATCTCCTAAAATTTAGTGAGGTCTAGAAAATATGAGATTAATGATAGCAATAATTTTTCATAAACTATATCAAAGAGTGCTATTTTAGTAGCACAATTATAGGTAACCTTATACCACCATTTTCTAGGTGTTGACCAATCATCTTATTGAGCTTGTCATTTTGAACTAAAAGAATGTAAATAACATTCCAAAGGTATATTGATGGCTTCCAACCAGCCATTAGTTTAAGGGTGATATGTGGTAATAATATTTAATTCGGTATGTTGAAGTTGAAACAATCTACCAAAAAGTGCAAGTGATGGTAGGATCATAATCAATTATTAATAATTTAGGCGTATTACGTAACTTTAAATATTTTCCATGGGTTTTTCTTATACTTGTGATGGCTTGAATTAATATTGTAAAGCATAAAATTGAGGGTATTTGGAAAGGTGAAGAACGATTACCATTTTTTGTAATTTGTTGTCTACTTTTGGAAACCTCATAATGAAATCCATATAACTATCACCCACAAAGTTACAAATGTTGGGTTGTGTTATATTCTTTCCATGAATGGCCCACATAGTTAATCAGGGGGTTAGAGGGGGGCGGAGCCCCCCCTTCGTTGTGTTGATTGTGCAGCGGGGGGGAGGGTAGCCCCCCTCTATGGGGTCTGGGGCATTTCCTGGGAAAAGTATTTTTTGGACCCTATATTAGGTTGGGCGAACCTACCTATGGTTTTGTGCATAATTTTCGCACATGGTTTTGGATGTGATGGTTTTCGGTCCATGGTTTTGGATGCGATGGTTTTTGATCCATGGTATTGGATGCTTTGGCCTGTATAAATATGTATTGTAACATTGAAAGGAACATAATGAAAAATCAAGCTAGTAGTCCCAGTTTTCGGATCCAGGGAAAAATATCTATGTATATGTTCTTTATGTGTTATGCTCTCACATTGTTTATTTTTTGTTCTTAGAATTCATATGCAAGTAATTTCTATACGGGGTTAAAACCTACATTTGGTATCAGAGTTGTTTTGGCTTCAAGGGGAAGCCTTTCTTATCGAGAGGTTTCACATGGGCTTGTGATAGACCCTATTTAGTGGGAGATCTGCGAGATCGATTCTAGTCGTGAAAGAAGATGGCGAGAAATGGAAAGATAGAGATCGAGAAATTTAATGGTCATAGTTTTGAGTTGTAGAAACTCAAGATGGAGGATCTGTTGGTGGATAAATATCAGTGGATCATAGTATATACAGGTAGTAAACTAACGAGACTGTCTGATGAAGAATGGAAGAAGTTAGATCGGAAGGTAAAGAGCACAATACGATTGTGTGTCTCAAATTTAGTGTTGTTGAATGTATTAGGGGAAGCTACGATGAACGCTTTGTGGGACAAGTTAGGGACTTTGTACCAATCTAAGTCTTTGGTGAATAAACTGTTCTTGCGGAAATAGTTGTATAACCTGAGGATACAAGATGGAGACTCAGTGACAGAGCATATGAACGCATTTAATACTGTAGTAAGTTAGTTATTGTTTGTTGATATTAAAATCTCAGATGAACATAAATGCATCAGTTTGTTGTCTTCTCTACCAGATTTGTGGGATAGTCTGGTTATTGCACTAGGTAGCAATGTAACTGCCTTGCAATTTGATGAAATAATCTCATCCTTGATGACGGAGGAGATGAGATGGAGAAATATGGAGAGCCAGAATGGTGATGCCTTGTCTGTACGAGGATGATACTAGAACGGAAACAAAAATAAGTCATCAAGTAGGAGATCTAAATCTAGAGGGAGATCTAAATCTCTAGGAAAACCTGTAAAGGTGGTTTGCTGGAAATGTAGAAAGAAAAGGAACTACAAAAGAGACTGTAAATCTAAAGCTCCTAATAAAGGAAAGGGTTCTAATGATGCTCCTTCTGCAGAGGTGAAAACCACCTTAGATGAAGGTGGGGATGTGTACTTCGCTTCTTCAAGCACACGTGTAGATCATGAGACATGGTTGGTTGACTCAGGTGCATCCTTTCACTTCAGTCCCCATAGAGAGTGGTTCTGTGAGTATGAGAAATATGATTGTGTTGATGTGTTCTTGGGGGATGACAATGTTTCTGGCAAAACTAGTGTCTTTTCGATCTGCTAGTCCCACTAAGATGGGTAGTTATCTTAGAAACAAACAATAAAAGTAACTTGTGATTTCCTTTATGTGTGATGGATAAGAGAGAAGGAAAGAGTACCAACCTGAATCTTTCGCTTGGCTCCTTGCTTGTTTCCTCTCTCCCTTAATAGAGCTTTCCACTTCTTTCCTACTTGTCCTGCTTTAGATAATACCTGTAGAGGCAAAGCAACAAAACACCATTAAAGCATAAAGATCTATAATACTATAAACAATGCAGAATCAGAAATACATCAACAATATAATTGCATCACAAATAACAAGATTCAAAAATACATGACTATATGGAGGAAAACTCAAATAACTTTATTAATAGTAGAAGAGAGGATTACAACCTAGTTGTCTGATCCAACATCATCCTCCCAGCATGAAAGCCCTCTTCACCTCATGAAAAGCAAGATCACCCAACAATACAATGTCTCAAAAGAGAAACCAACAACACTTCCTTACAAATTACAAAATTTCAGCCTCTAGATCTCTCAGATGAGGGATCCATATATAGATGTCTTGCAAGGGGGTGAGTTAGCTCTAGATTTTTGATTAATGTCATTTCACTAATAGTTCTTGGTTCCACTTGGAGATTTCTTTGATCTCTTACTCATCCCTCGGTGAATTCAGAGAGGCAAGTGTCATAGGAGAAGTTTCTAGAAGATTTGCCATTTGTCTCTTCTCACTCATCGCACCCCACAGAAGGCTCTTTTAGTATGCGTCACACCTGGCTAGTGTAGCAGCCAGTATGCATCACACCTTAACCATGGAGCAGTCAGTATGGTCCAGTTTTGGTAAGTTCTGAGTAGTTTTTCACGTGGAACTTTTGGAAAATGATGTAATCAACTGACCATGATCCTTTAGGGTATGAAACAACACTTTTAGGGGTTAAAGAGCCCTTGGTTTATCGACATATATGATTGGGGTTGCAGTGCCCAAATATTTCTATAACAGTTGCCCCCTAAAGCATGAGGTCATAAATCTTCTGAGGTCTGGTGAAATGCTTTATCATGAGGATCTAAGGTATTCAAACTGGACGGTGACCTGTAATAAGATATAATACAATACATCATCATCATATTATTTTCATGATCTAGCTGAGGTTGGCATTCCCATGCTCAACTTTTATAAATTCATTTTCATGTACATGGAACAGATAACTGTCTGTGGTCGCAGACTGGTGATTCTTTACATGCAAATTCATCATCCCTTAGCTTGGATGATCATCTGTGAAACTTCTGTGTACAATTGATGTCTTTATTTTCCTGGATATATCACAGCCCAGATGGATGAAACTAGATCTGATGTCTTCAAACTCGTTCAATCTTCGCCTGATGTACAAGTCGATCCATGTGAAAAGTTGTTCTAAATTCGAACATGGAAAGACAACGCGTAATTACCAGCTAATGATGTAAGCTATTAACAGGCGCGAGAGTAATCACTGATAATGATAATGACCCTCAAGGTACTACAGTACAATTCACGTGGTGTGAATATATGAGTCGATGTCGAACACCACATAGAATATTTTAGTCAAAGGCCATTGATGTAAACCTGTTGCCAGAAGTGAGAAACTTCTCATTGAGGCATGCAAGCTTCAAAGTACTGAAAGGGTTGTTTCTAAGTCAACTTCTTGGATAATGTGCTGATGTCGACAAGAAGTGACTCGTCATAGGAGGGCCTTGATGTATCCCACATCTACAACATGAAACGAAGCAAATGATTTTAAACGATCTGATGATACAAGGTTTAGGACTGGCAATCACGAACAATGGAGGGTGAAGGTATTGCAGTCGATGAGAGGTTAGCTAGGTGGTGAATTCTCTGAATGACTTCTCTGGAACATATCTGCGACACTGAAATGGATTGGTAGCGTTAACCCCAAAATATGGATGGTACAGAGGACCAATGGTGATATGACTAGTGAATGGAATAACCCAACTCGACTCAATCATGGTGATGGAGTGAAAGTGTCATGTTCAAGAACAACCTGCTACTAATAAAGTTTTTCAAGTTTTCTTCCCTTTTTCCCCAGTTATTGCTGACCAATACCTCATTATTTTTGTCAAGCTTGAGGAGGATAACATATGCTTGTTCTATAATTTTCCCTTCAAGCAAACCTGTCACTATGTTTTAATGAGCCTAGCGACAGTGAAACTCGTTCTTGTTCGGGTGGACAACTTTGTCGCTATTGTTTTAACGAGTTTAACGACGAAGATAACTCGGTCCTTTTCATGTTTAGAGAGTTTGAAAAGGGATGAAAAGGAAACTCCAGCAGTCCTTTTTCGTAGCATAATCCCTTAAGTCTGAAAAGGTATAAAATAATACGAAAGAGATGACTTTTCGATCATTTTAGTGAGTCGAAAAAGACAAGTGCTCGATCTTTTTGTTTGATAATCCCTCAAGTTATAAAAAGATTAAAATGTATAGGAGGGGTGGTTTTTCTATTTACTTTAACAAGTTGGAAAGGCCAGTAGCTTGGAAATCTTTTCATATTTAATGAGTCTAAAAAGAGCTTAAAAGAAACTCGTTTTTGAGGAACAAGTGATATTTTCAGGTAGCAGCTGGTTCTAGGTAAGTTTGGAACTTCTCAAAACATGGCAGTGAAGAGGGTGGCTAACAGAATCACTTATTGCGGCTATTCCTCAAAAGGGTAAACGACCAAGTGGAAGCGTGTGATTGGCCACAAGAATGGAGGTGATGGAAGAACACAACCAAGGCTCAAAAGACTGATAGCATGGCAATCATAGAGGTCATTTACTGAAGGTGGGTTTATTTTTTAATGAGCTTGAACCTTGTGCCAACATGTGCTTAGTGCTAGGTTTATTTTTTAACGAGCTTGAACTTTGCGGAAACATTGCTCGTGCCAGTCATTTAAAGATGTCTCTTGTTAGTAGTTCATTTTTTAATGAGCTTGCACCATGTGAAACTTTGCTCATTGCCTTTTCAAGTAGGCTAGAAATGACCAAACTATAGAGCTAACTACATCAAAGCTAAGGAACTAATGAGGTTAGGTAGGATGGTTTTGTCCTCAGTTGAGGCAAAATCCTTCCTTTGCTTTGTCTGTGCGCCACCAAGAAAGGTGAATGGTGGATCAGACCATTCACCTAACCTAAGAAGTTGAACTAACCTAAGCTAAAAAGCTAAACTAAAACTGCTACAAAGCTAACCTAATTGGTCATCTTTCGCTTGCATAAAAATGGTTGCATGCCCCCAGGTATGAAGAAAAGTAGATTTTCCAGGTTACCATATGGAAATCCTTGCATTTAAGAAAGATTGTTTCGTCCACGAAGCAGACAAAACACTTCCTTGGCTTTGTCCATCGAAATAGACCAAGGTGAATGGTGTGGGTTGGCACTTCCAATTGCATAACCTTCGATGAGATAAATGTTTCAGACTGATCCCAAATCCTACAAGGAAATGGTGTTTCATACCAATCATATAACCTACATGGAAATCTATCTTTTTAGCTGGGTTCGCCTGCCGAGGCAAACTAGGGTGCATGCCCCCTAGACTTCATTACATTCACCGAACTACTCGCAGTAATTAGGTGGATGAGATGAAGGTTGAAGAGAAATTCTTGACGTGAAGAGACCATTTAGGGATGATGTTTTACTTGTAGCTGTGTTTGAACCGGTAAATGAAAGTTGGGCAATAAGTTGTACCATTCTACCTTCATGCGGGAAACACATCACTTGGAAGAGTGTGGAAATGATAGCTTCCATGCTATAAACATAGTCACGCCCAAGGAGTAGATTGTAATCTAATGGCCCTTGCACTACCATCACGTTCAACTGAACGATTTTCCCTTTCAAAGTTATGGGTAACTTTGGGAGGATCCCTAACGGTTGACTGGTTCCTTTGTTAAAGCCTGAAAAATTTTGATTCTCAGGTAGAAGCGATGGTGAACCAAGCACTTTCCAAGCAGTTAAGGAAAGGATACTCACTGAAGCCCCTTCATCTATGATGGTGCCGGACATGATCATTTTGTACACTTGTACTATGATCTGGAATGGTACTCTAGATGGAAGGTGGGGTCTTTCTAGTTGATTCCAATCGAAGGAAACGACTAGACTGCTCGGAGGAGGTACCGGATAAATGGATGGATAAACATCCTAAACTAGGGAACTTTCCTCCTGTTGTAGAGGAATGGGCGGATTTCCCCCATGTTCATCAGACTCTGTATCAACAAAAAGAATTTGAACGGTGTTGTTCTCATTCTCTTAGGAAATTGTATCATCTGAAGGTAGACCTTCTGAAGGAAAAACTAGGTTGACTACCATCTCGACCTGTTGACTTGGGTTTGGTATGGACTCAGAAGATTTACTTTCAATGATAGGTGATTTGACTGACAATTGATTTATGTTAGTCGGATTTTCAACTAGTGATGGACTTGGAAAAAGTTTCTTGTATCTAGGTGGAAGTTGCTGCGGTGAAGCGGGACGGTTATACAAGACACTTTTGGCTTCATCCAGAAAAGGACAATGGTGAAGGGCATGATCGCCTTCACACAACCTACAAGGAAATCTGGACTTTCCTTTTTGTACATTAACTTCATTTTCACTAGTTGATGGTGTGTTGTCAACATGATTGACAGAGGTTGATAATGCCAGATGGTGCAAATGGGGAGACCATTCTCTAAAGATCCGTAGAATGCAAGGACAATCTCAATGAATGTGGTTCCCTTTGCAAATTATGCATGGGGATTTGGGTTTGTAAGTTTCGGTGTGCGGATTTTCACCGAATGATGCATGGTTGCCCCTTACTTGACTAACTTCTTCTTCTTCTTCTCCTTCCCTTTCTTCTTCTTCTCAGTTACGTGATTTTTAGTATCACTAATTTCCCCAAGCAAAGAGGAAGAAGGAGAGGGAGAAACAAATGAAGTAGAAGGTGAAGGGACAACTTCAATATCATTTGGTTGCTGATTCGATTGCTGAGGAATTACGGTGTTTTGAACGACAAAGGTTGAGAATAGCCATATTGGCAAGCCAATTGTGATTCCTGGAAGGGACAATGTAGCCATATATGGAGCACTAATTCTCCCCAAGAAGAGAAAGGACTAGGATTCCCCCAAGGGGAATTCCTTGATTGGCGGACTCCATTACCTCAACCTAAGATCAACGAAGGAATAGGGATGTTATTTCGAATTAAATAAATTTTATGATGCTTCGACACAACTTGCTTTTTCAATTTTTAAGAGTCAAGAAAAAGCTAAAGGTGGCTCTAGTCTCTTTCAATTTTTAATGATCCTAAAGTGATAAGTGCTCAGATGGACCTTTTCTTTTAGGGAGTCGAAAAGGAACAAAAGTGACTACTCTGGAAATCTAGATAGAGGGATTACCAAACCAATCGCAAAACTACAATATACACCTTGGTGGTAAATTAAAGAGAAATTACCAAGGACTTTAAATACGGCAATCAATCTTCCCGAATGCTTTGTTCAGTGCTTTGCGATCGATAGGGTGGCAGACACAGCTTCCTAAGGATAAAGGATACCAACCTATTATGGTCTCCTAATATATACTCGATGGTACGGGGAGCCCAAGTCCATACTGGCACTTGTTGTATCAAAGAGGAGGAATCATCCAACCTTCAATGAAAACGATAGTTACCAGGTTTTACGACGCCAGAACACATCTCTAGCCTAAACTTCTATATGTTTTGCATTAGGTTCCAAAGAGTTTTTATGTTTATTGAGGTTTATTTAGAGTTGATCTTTCTTAGAAGTTTGTCTTTCAAGGTTCATCACGTGATGTAGATGTAAAATTCCTAAATATGCAATCTAAAATGATAAACATTCGTTTGTTTTCTTTTAGCAATGAAAATCCTAGCTACAAAAGAAAGAAAAGTACGATTCTTTCAACAGAGAGCAGAGAGCACACACTAAATGCACTTTTCCTAAATCATTTTCCGCATGCAATCTAAATACAAATGCACATGCATGTATTTGTTTTTCCATTTCCTTAATGTGAGAATGCCATAAAGGAAAACTAAGTACAGATCCAAACTATTTTCTTCAAAGCAACACTTCAACAATTTCTTTTCAAAATGAAAGGAAGACTAAAACGACACTTCCGATTTCGAATGGAAAACTTCTTTCAACAATTCAAATTTTGACAATTCAAATCAAATACAATGACAAAAGTAAAATCAACTATCTAAAGGAGGAAGACTTTACGACACTCTTTTTCTTGACACAAAATGATAGTTACAACACTTTTGAATCAAAAGATGATTGTTTGATTAAGCTACTCTTGACAAAGGAGGACTATAAATGATGAAAAATACATAAAAAAACATTCACAAATCCTGATAAATGGAGGCTGAATAATGTAAAGGAAGAAGGCTTCAACAATGATATAGTGATCATAAGTAGCAAAGCTACTAAATAGAGCTGAAAATAAGGAGAAAAAACCAAATTCCAAGGAGGAAAACATTATTATTCAATCATCACACATGTCCTTAAGGGAAACAGGGATGAATCTCACCTACAACACATGGGAGGTGAGATGCATATAGGCTACCAGTTACAGATAGTGTGATGGGCTAGGGAATGAAACTAAGTTTGGTTTTTGCTCAAAATTTGCAACAAAGTTCAGTTATTTCAGCTAAGCTATGATAGAAAATAAAAACAAAGTATAGGGGTATGATCTTAGGAGGTTATTGAGCTACCACCAGGGCACTTAGGATGTTTGCAAGTCAGATGTTCAGTTCATAAACCAACCCGAAGATTGATTGAAGCAGCGTTGATCTACTTTGCACTTGCATACCAAGAGCAGTTCGAAGGCTAGCTGGGTTAACTTCAGGCTTCATCTGTAGTTTATAAAGCAAACAACAATAACAAACAAATAAACTAATCACTTCCCAGTGGAGTCACCATTTGGTTTCTAGAAAAACTAGTGTCTTTTCGACCTGCTAGTCCCACTAAGACGGGTAGCTATCTTAGAAACAAACAATCAAAGTAACTTGTGATTTCTTTTATGTATGATAAATAAGAGAGAAGCAAAGAGTACCAACCTGAATCTTTCCCTTGGCACCTTGCTTGTTTCCTCTCTCCCTTAATAGAGCTTGCCACTCCTTTCCTACTTGTCCTGCTTTAGAGAATACCTGTAGAGGCAAAGCAACAAAACACCATCAAAGCATAGAGATCTATAATACCATAAACAATGCAGAATCAGAAATACATTAACCATATAATTGCATTCACAAATAGTAAGATTCAGAAATACAAGACTATATGGAGGAAAACTCAAATAACTTTATTAATACTAGAAGAGAGGATTACAACCCGACTGTCTAATCCAGCATCATCCTCCCAGCATGAAAGCCATCTTCACCTCATGAAAAGCAAGATCACCCAACAATACAATGTCTCAAAGAGAAACCAACAGCACTTCCTTACAAATTACAAAATTCCAGCCCCTAGATCTCTCAGATGAGGGATCCAGATATAGATGTCTTGCAAGGGGGTGAGTCAACTCTGGGTATTTTATTAGTGTCATTTCAGTTATAGTTCTTGGTTCCACTTGGAGATTTCTTTGATCTCTTACTCATCCCTGGGCGAATTTAGAGAGGCAAGTGTCATAGGAGAAGTTTCTAGAAGATTCCATGAGCATCCACTTGTAGGTTTTAACCCCGTAAAGAAATTACCTGCATATGAATTCTAAAACACAGAAAATTAAAAATGCAAGAGCATAACACATAAACACATATACATAGAGATTTTCCCTTGGATCCCAAAAACGGGACTACTAGCTTGATTTTTCATTATGTTCCTTTCAATGTTATAATACATATTTATACATGCAGAAGCATCCAATACAAAGGACCAAAAACCATCACTTTCAATACCATGGACTGAAAACCATCGCATCTAATACCATGGATTGAAAACCATCGCATCCATAAAACATATGCGAAAATCATGCACAAAACCATAGGTGGGTCCACCCAACCTAACATGGGTCCAAAACCAAAATTCTGTGGGGCGCTACCATTGACCCCATAAAGTGGGGTTACAGTGGCCTTCAAACCCCCTGTTAACTACATGGAAAGAATATAACACAACCCAACATTCTCCCACTTGTTGTTTTCTTTCCACAGGGGGCCACAAGAGAGCTTAGCCATTTTCCCAACCCTAAAACACCCATTGTTTCTCTACACCAAGAGAACTTCTCAGAGCTCACAGATTTTGTCAATGCATCTGCAACATTCTTCAAAGTGTCCACCTTTACCAGCAATATCCTTTTGTCTTCTATCATATCCCTCACAAAGTGATACTGAACATCAATGTGCTTTGTCTTTGAATGATATGCAGAGTTATTTGCCAAGAAAATTGCACTTTGGATATCACAGTTTATCCTTATAGCTCCCTATACTAACCCCATACTTGAACACAATCTCTGCAACCAAACTTCTTCCTTGCTTGCATGAGTGGCTGCCATGTATTCTGCCTCTGTAGTTGATAGTGCCACTACAGATTGTTTCTTACTCATCCAACTGACTGCACCTCCAAATAGGTTAACCACATACCCACTTGTAGATCCTCTCTGATCCAAATCTCCAGCCCAATCTACATCAAAAAAGCCACGAATATCAAACATTCTATCCAATCCTGGTCTTCCTTGGTAGCACAAACCATAATCATCAGTGCCACGCAAATACCTAAAAACCCGCTTCACTGTTGTTCAGTGCTCCTTCCCTGGTTTTGAGATAAGCCTGCTCAATACTCCCACTGCATGTGCAATGTCTGATCTAGTATAGGCCATTGCATACATCAGGTTATTGACTGTGCTTCCATATGGAACACAGGACATGTCCTCTTCCTCTTCTTGTGTCTTGGGACACTGTTCAATAGATAACCTCACACCTACAGGAATAGGAACCTTCACCGGTTTACTATCTTGCATATTAAACCTCTGTAGTATTGTCTCGACATACTTCCTCTAGTTTAACTAGAGCTTCCTCTTTGCCCGATCTCTTTTAATTTCCATGCCCAAAATATAGGTTGCAGCACCAAGATCTTTCATGTTGAATTTGGAGGACAATTGGGTGTTCAAATCCTGGATAATTTCTTTGTCATTTCCAACCAGCAACATATCATCCACATACAAGACCAGATAAATAACACGGTCACCAATTAATTAAAAATACACACAATGATCTGCTTTGCTTCTGGTGAAGCCAAGTCCCCGTATAAATGTATCAAATTTCTGATACCACATCCTTGGTGACTGTTTTAACCCATACAGAGACTTCTTTAACTTGCATACTAGTTCTTTTTTACCCTTCACCGCAAAGCCTTCAGGTTGCTTCATGTAGATTTCCTCTTCCAAATCCCCGTGAAGAAATGTTGTCTTCACATCCATCTGTTCTACCTCAAAATCAAAAGCAGCAGCAACAGATAAAAGAAATCTAATAGAAGTTACCTTGGCAACAGGAGAAAAAATATCACCAAAATCAATTCCCGGCACCTGGGAATAACCTTTTGCTACCAACCGAGCTTTGTATTTCTCCACCTTCCCTTTTGCATTTGTCTTCTTCTTGAACACCCTTTTGCTGCCAATGGGTTTCCTTTCAGCTGGTAACTCCACCAGATCCCGAGCCTCATTTTTGTGGATGCCATTTCATCAACCATGGCCTCTTTCCAGAGTTTTCCATCATCTGAATCCACTGCTTCCTTCACAGTTCTGGGATCATCATCAGTAACAGACAAAGCAAAGTTTGAATAGAAAGCAGATGGACTATACCTTTCTGGCTAACTTCTTTCTCCAGTTGATCTTCTCAAAGCCGGAGTTTGTGGCTCTTCATCTTCTGATTCCTCCTCTGCTACAGAGTCTGATTCTGATCCTTCCTTTGCGTTCAAACTCTATTCTTTCACAGGTTCCTTTGGTTGGACTTCATGTTTAATAACATCTTTCACCTCTCTGAACACCACATCTTGACTATACACAACCTTCCTTGTTACTGGGTTCCAAAGCTTATACCCTTTAAACCATCCTTATACCCAATAAAGATGCACTTTTCAGATTTACTATCCAACTTGGTTCGTTTCTCCTTTGGAACATGTACATATGCATCACACAAATACCCTCAGATGTGAAAGAGAGGTTTCTTACCAGTCCATACTTCTTGTGGAGTCTTATCCTCCAACGCTAATGAAGGTGACCTGTTGACCAAGTAACA
>APFE030332613.1:0-13125 GCA_000404065.3 Pinus taeda
ATAATATCAAGCTATGCATGGGAGAATATGTATTGACTAGCCCAATGCTTTCCATTCCAATGGGAGGTGTTGATGTTGTACTAGGAGTCCAATGGCGACAATCCTTGGGTACATAGCTTTTAATTTTTCAGGAATTTTTCATGAAATTTTCTGTGGAAGGAAAAGAAGTTGAATTAAGGGGTATTGCAGGGAAACTGTGAAAGATAATTAGCTCTAACAGTAGGACAAAGCTTTTAAAAAAAGAAAAAAGAGGTGTAATTGCACAATTATGTTCGCTAGATGTTTCCACATTGGAACTATCTATTTCTCCATATCTCCAAAAAGTCTTGGACAATCAGGTATTTGAGACTCCCAAAGGTCTCCCACCTATGCGTGATCATGATCATGCTATTCATCTGATTCCAAGAAGTGTTCCGCCAAACATCAGGCCGTACAGATACCCCTATGCCCAAAAGAGTGAAATTGAACGTATGGTTGCAGAAATGCTAGAGGCTGGTATAATTCAATCAAGCAAAGTTCTTTCTCTGCTTCAGTAGTATTGGTGCACAAGAAGGATGGATCATGGCGCATGTGTCCAGATTATAGTGAGCTCAACAAGCTCACTATTAAAGATAAGTTTCCCATTCCTGTCATTGATGAATTACTGGATGAATTGCATGGATCAATTTACTTCACCAAGTTGGATCCTCGTTCAGGATATCATCAAATCAGAATGAAGACTGAAGACATTCCGAAAACAACATTTAGAACTCATGAGGGTCATTATGAATTTTTGGTCATGCCTTTTGGCCTTACCAAAGCACCTTCTACATTTCAAGGTTTGATGAATTCCATTTTCAAACCCTTCCTTAGAAAATTTGTGTTAGTATTTTTTGATGATATACTAATCTACAGCAAGTCTTGGAAGGATCATGTTGAACATGTTGAGGTGCTACAACTATTGGAGGAAAAACAATTATATGAAAAAGATCCAAATGTTTCTTTGGAGTACAAGAGGTGGAATATCTGGGTCATATTGTATCTCATGAAGGAGTTAAGGTAGACCCTAGCAAAATTAAAGCCATTAATGAATGGAGAATCCCCACATCCATAAAGCATCTGAGAGGATTTCTCGGGTTGACAGGGTATTATCGCAAGTTTGTTAAGAATTATGGGAGAATAGGAGCACCTCTAACAACACTATTGAAGAAGGATGCATTTTCATGGACTCCAGAAGCAACAAAGGCCTTCGAACATCTTAGAGAGGCAATGTGCCAAGCACCTGTCTTAGCTACACCGGACTTCACAAAAACCTTTATTGTGGAATGTGATGCTTCAGGAAATGGAATTGGTGTTGTTTTAATGCAAGATAAAAGACCTATTGCTTTTGAAAGTCGTCCAAACAAGGGAAAGTTTTTACACAAAGCTATTTATGAGAAGGAAATGTTGGCAATACTCCAACTTAAGAAATGGCGATCCTACCTAATGGGAAGACACTTCAAGGTAAAAATGGATCATGATAGCCTTAAATACTATTTAGAACAAAGATTATCCTCTGAAGAGCAACAAAAGTGGGTCACAAAGATGTTGGGTTATGACTTTGAAATCATCTACAAAAAAGGGAAGCAAAATGTGGTGGCAGATGCACTCTCAAGAAAGGATGAGGATGTGGAAACATTGTTGTGCGCCATTTCTATTATCCAACCAGATTGGATAAATGAAGCAAGGGAGGAATGGAAGAATGATGAAGAAGTATGGGCACTTATTCGAAAGTTACAATAAGATTCAAGTACATCTAATACATTTATCAAGAAAAATGATTCATTATGGTACAAAGATCGCTTATACCTCTGTAAGAATTCGTAACTCAAACAAAAAATTCTTATGGAATTGCACACTTCTCCCTTAGGAGGGCACTCAAGATTTTTAAAAACTTACCATTGGGTTAAGAAGGAATTTTTTTGGGATGGCCTTAAATCAGATATTCAAAAGTTGTGGCGAAATGTTTGGTTTGCCAACAAAATAAAGTTGAAACAATTAAGACCCCGGATCTATTACAACCTTTATCCATTCCAAGCCAACGTTGGGAGGAGGTTTCAATGGATTTTATCACGGGTTTACCCAAGTCTGAGGGAAAGAATTTCATCATGGTGGTAGTTGACAGACTTACCAAGTATGCACACTTTTGTGCATTATCACTTCCATTTAGAGCCAGTACAGTTTTTACTGCATTTATGGAAACAATTCAAAAGCTACATGGAAACCCAAAGATTATTGTAAGTGATAGAGATCCCATTTTCAATGGAAATTTTTGGACAAAATTATTTTCTTGTCTTGGTACTCAATTAGCTCATAGCTCATCTTATCATCCTCAATCTGATGGGTGAACTGAGATAGTAAACAAATGTTCGGAAGGATATCTTCGTTGCTTTGTATTTGATAAAAAGACACAATGGGTCAAATGGTTGCCTCTGGCTGAATGGTGGTATAACACTTCCTTCCATACAGCAAAAAAACTGACCCCATTTATGGCACTTTCTGGGTATCAACCACCATCCATCACATCATATTTAAGAGAAAATTCTAAGATTCAGGCAGCGGAACATCACATCGAACATCAACAACAAGTCCTCCAACTCTTAAAGGATAACCTCGTGTTGGCACAGAATAGAATGAAACAACAGGTAGATCAACATCGCAGCAAAAGAAGTTTTGATGTAGGTGATTGGGTATTCCTACGGCTACAACCATATAAGCAAATGTCCCTCAAGCTAAGAATGATAATAAATTATCACCAAAGTATTATGGTCCATACGAGGTGTTGCAAAAGATTGGTACTATGGCATACAAATTGGAGCTTCCTATAGCTTCTCGATTGCACCCAGTTTTCCATGTTTCCTGTTTAAAGAAGGTTATAGGTGACAAGCTCCCAGTTCAAACAATATTGCCAGAACTTGACGAGGAAGGAAAAATTATATTGGAACGAAAGCAGTCACAGAAACAAGAACTCGAGAGCTATGAAATTGATCAATTTTGAATTATCTTATCAAGTGGAAGAACTTATCCACTGAAGATTCCACATGGGAGGATGAGAATTTTATATAGAAGTATCCAGAACTACTCAAGCGTTGGGGACAACACTTTTTTGAAGGAGAGGGGCATGTTGAGTCCCTATAATACTAGTGATTACCCCATTACTATTGTAGTTGTACCCCTTATTAATATTGTTGTGCCCCTATTGTCCCCATATTGTTATTACTGTGCCCCATACAATCCCTCTATTTTTATTTTTGTGGCTTTATATTATTATTTTTAGGTTGGCTGGGTTATATTGTGACTCCTTAGACTCCTATATATAGAAAGGAGGTTTTTTCGTTTGAATCATCCAAGAATTATTCATTTATGTAATGTAAAGGATCTTGCCCCCTCGAAGAGGCTGAATTCTAAGGCATTGATCTATCTTTTCTATCTTTTCTTGAGCTGGTTTCGTAACAGGGTGGAGTGGAGGTTGAGACTTGCTCCACTACCAACATTATTTTACTCATATCTTTAGTGAATTCTTGCTTGGAGAGGGGCTTCTTGTAGATTTTAAACCTATGCCCATTAACAAGCATGGGGATGGCTTCCTCATCAATGGTTCTGATCAGAACTGAACCATTGGCATTACATTTCTCTACAGTGTAGGGTCCCAACCATCTTGTCGTCAGATTACCGTTGAAATATTTATACCTTGAGTCATAGAGCAACACCCAATTTCCTTCTTGGAATTGCTTCTCCTTGATATTTTTTTCATGCCATACCTTCCTCTGAAGCTGGACTACCTCTGTGTGCAAAAGGGCCTGCAATATTTGTTCATCTAATCCATTTAGCCGAAGTAACCTTTCCCTTCATGCATGGCTGAGATCTAGGTCCAGTTGAGCTGCCATCCTTAGTGTATTATATTCAAATTCTATTGACAATACAACCTTCTTCACAAAGACCAATTTATAAGGTGTGAGCCCTGTGGTGATCTTCCATGTGGTGTTGTAGGCCCAGGTGGCCTCAACCAGTCTATCTGCCCAATATCTTTTTATGCTACTCACTACCTTGGTTAGAGTTCCTTCCAAGGCTTTGTTAGTGACTTCCACCTGCCCATTGGCTTGTCGATGGTAAGGGGTGGATGTCATGTGCTGGATTTTATGATGTGTGACTAGGTCTTCAATCAAATTGGAAGTGAACTGATTGTCTTGATTTGTAACCAGTTCTCTTGGATACTCGAACCTATAGAATATGTTCTCTCTTAAAAGCTCAACTACTTTTTCTTCTGTTGCTGCCTTGATTTCCTTTGTCTCTACCCATTTTGTCAGATAGTCGGTGCACACAATAATGTATTATTTCTGGTTTGAAGGAGGGTTGCTGGAACTCGAAAAGTCCATGCCACACTTCTCAAATGGTTCAAATGTCATTTGAGGCTACACGGGCATCTCATCCTTTGGAGTATATTTCCCCATCCTTTGGCACCGATTTTATTGGCTAATATATCTCCTCACGTCTTGATGAATAATGGGTCGATAATAACCTGCTTGAAGAATTTTGAAGGCAATCCACTTTGCTGCAAAATGGCCTTCACAAGACCAGGCATGATAGGTCATTAGAATGTCAAAAACTTCCTCTTCCTTGACACATATCCTCAAAATCTGATCTGGGCCAAGCTTGAAGAGATTGCCCCCAATCCAAGTGAAAGCGACACTTTTTCTCACGATCTTTCTCTTCTCTTTTGAGGATAGGTGTGGTGAGAATTGTGTTGAAACCAAGTAATTTTCTATATCAACAAACCATGGGGAGAGTACTGAGATAGCGAACAGATGCCCATTTGGAATTTGATCATCCACCATTCCTTCCTCACTTGAAAGCAAGTTTACTCTAGACAAAAAGTCACCAACAACATTTTCCGAGATTTCTGAAGGAGGATTTGAGGTAGGGGGTCATAAATGAGGGGACACCCTCCTACAAATCCACTCCCTTGTTTTCCTCGAGTCTTGGCTACTAAATGCTCATAGAACACACATTAGACTTCATGGCACAAAATTGACCAAAAATTTGCATAGAGCAGACATTAGACTTCATGGCATAATGACTAACCCAATCCACTCTATTAGCATAAATATAACCAAAAAAATGCAATAAAATAATGAAAATGGTGGATTAAGCTGGGTTAGGAGGCCAAAAGTAAATGAAAGCTGGAAACAAAATCTAATTGGATCAGCAAGAAACTGAAATGTTCTAAACTAGATCATTCACTCAAACAACCATCAATCGAGGATACAGTAGCAATAACTCATTCCTCTAGAAATTGATGCAATTAAAATCAAACTGGAACAAGACAATCAATCTGGGAACGAGGGATAAAATCACACAAGGCAGCTTATCAGTCAAGGGTACAGAAGCGATAACCCATCCCTCTAGAAACTGATGGAAAGGAAATTAGAGCATGGACCATAGGTCTGGGAGCTAGGCAGCGACTTCTGAGGCTCACTACAGCCTTAGACCTTCTCTCACACACATGCAAGTAAATGGAACGGCAGAAAGTAAAATAGAACAACAAATAGGAAATGGAACAACAAGTCTAAAATGGAACAACAGTAAATGGAACAGCAAGTCTAAAATGGAACTGAATAGAAAAACTAAGTAATTAGAAAGACACAACAAATTATAGATGTAATTGAATCAGCAACCTTAATCCAGCAGCATGAACATTAATCGCAGTTATTGAAGCAATTACAATCGCAATTATATTTGAATAGTAACTTAATTGAACAACCATGGAAATTATAAATGAGCAGCAATTAAATGGACCACCGTTCTTAATTAGACAGCGCAGTATTAGATCAAAATTATCAGCAGTACATTTCAAGTTATAATTAATAATTCTATCACTTCACGCAATCCAATTATGATTTCAATATAACAAAGCAATTCTGCGAAATGTTCATAAACAAAAGATCGCTGAACAAGACAATTTAAAGAAATGAAAAGGAAAACAAACCATCACACGGCAGCAATTGTAAGGATATGATACACAGCAGCAGCGAACTCCACCAGAGGCTGGGCCCTTAGCCGCCAGCGGATGCTGCTGGGTTACTTCAAATGAACAGAATGAATAGCAATGCCCAAATCATGTATTAATCATTAAATGGTGAAATCATTAAAATAGTTGAAGCTTTTGAGACTCACAACATAAAACAATCCTTTCTTCCTCCTATCCTATCATGAATTCTTGATTCTAAATCCTCAATTCCATCATTCAAATCCCTCTCTGAAGTCCTCCTGAAGTCATCCCTATCTCTCATCTCTATTTTCATTTAAATAAAGAGATCAGAGAGAAGTTACAATAAAGATAAGTACAACATGATTTTTATTACAAAATTGGATTGTTTCCAACCAATTGATCAACAAGCAGATATATTTCCATTCATCTCTCAACAAGAACAAGACGAATTTGGCTTTGCAACTGAGATTTGGAGGACGACTGCAACAACATATCTGAGAAAATCGTGCTCAAAGAACCCTGCGTTTCTCTCAGTACAAGCCGAATTTGGGCAAACCGTTCTTTGTTAAAGTTAATTGGGTCCGTTCTAGACAAAACCCATGTTCTAGAGTTTCCAAATTCTTCTTCATTTGCTCATAATATCAACCGCAAAACTGGCACTTCTTATTCTAGTGAATTTCTGAGTTGGCAGGTTTAATGGTCAAATCTTCAATCTAGAAATTATCTTGGAGGTTAAAAATGGTAAATAATGTTACAACTAATTTATTGAAACTATCATTGATAAAATAATTCATAATCATCAATTTATTAGAAATAAAGGAGAATAAATAATATTCATCCATAAGAGCATAAATCATTTATAAAATGGATTTAAATGATAAACTATAACAAATGATATAATAGAGAAGAGTAAAAATGGATGAAATAAGTGTTACAAAGTGGTCGTATTCACGACCCAACAGGTACTCCCAAGAATCAATGGAGACCATCACATCTTCCACAATCCCCTTGGGGGTTACGGTGGAGTAGTTTTCTAATTGCAATAATGTAGTGGTCTTCCTCAAGGAGCCCTGGAGGTTGAGGTTGAGCATGGTGTCCTTTGTCATCACATTAATAGCAACCCCCAGATCAATCAGGGTATGGGGAATCATGGTGCCATTGATGTGAACATCAACTACTGTGCTTATAGGGCCTAGATATTTCAGACAAATTACTTGTTCCAACATTACGTCAGTCAGTTGTCCTATGACATCGATTATTGGGGCATCTCTCTTGCACCTTCCTGGATGCCTGAAGCACTTCTCTTTGATAATATTGTTGTATATATTCACATCCTTTATGGCTTGGAGAAGTGGTATCTTTACACATAATTGTTTCAATTCTCCCAGAAGTTTAGGTTCTTCTGGGGTAGGTTGTGTTGTTGCAGATAATCTCTCAGGAAAGGGTGGAATTGCTTTCTGTTCACTTTCCTCTTTATCTTCCTCACCCTCCTTAGGGAGAGATTGGCTATCTGGGAGAACCTTCCTAGATTAATCTCCTAAATCTCCACAGCATAGGTTGGATAGGATGGTTCCCCACTATATACTTGTTGAGCCTATCTGTTGTTTAGGTTCGGGTTCAGTTGAGCAGGCATTTGGGGTTGCCTTGGTGGAGCTAGAGGCAATGGTTATAGTTGAGCAAGTGGTGGAGGAAAACAGCAGGAGGACAGTTGTACTAGGGCCTCCACCCCTGATGAGGTGGATTCCATTGAGGCTATGGCTAAGCATAGGAGTGAAATGAATGAGTAGCTCATTGAGCATGATATTGAGATGGATATGACCAAGGAGAAGGTGTGGACCAGGAAGGATGAGCAAGGGGGCCCCAAGAAGGCATGGAAGTGGCTTGATTGGGGTTGTAGTATGCCTAGGATGTCCCTTGCATTCCTTGTTGGTAAGGTCTAGATACATGTGGCATCCTTTAGTTCATCAAATATAGTGGTTTAGTGGCTCCTTCGGCCCCTTGGTATACAAATTTAAGTCCAGGCAAGGAAGGGCATTTATCTATAGAATGATCTTCTTCACAGACTGAACAAACCTCTATAGAGTTCAATGGACATTGGTTCCTAGGATTCCTTCTGGTGCACCTAAGACAAAAAATGGCCAGAGCCCTCTCTACTTCCTCTTGTTTCCTTTTGATAAGAAAAGTATCCATTTGCATGGCAATATTCTACAACATCTCACTTTTGAAGTCTTCCAACATGTTTCCAAGTTCACCTTTGAGGGATGAAATGGATGAGGAGGTACTGGTTATGGGTTGACTCCCCATACCTCTCTTTCTAGCTACCCTATAGTGGTTTCTAAAAATAGTTTTTATATCTTCATAAGGTAGTTGGTAGATGTCTCCCTTGGCCAGTAAATGGAGGGTGTCTAGAAGGTCTTCCGGGATTCCTCTGAGAAAGACCAACTTTAGAGATTCGAGGTCAAGTGTGCACCTAGCCCTTTTATAACTGAGATGGAACCTCTCTTCATAATCTTCCAAGGATTCATCACTTCCCATGGTCATTCATAAGATTTCTTCCTTGGTATCTTTTGACCTACAGTAGTCTGGATATTTGTTATTAAAGGCTTGCTGCATATGAGCCCAATTTGTGATACTATTGTTAGGTAACCCCATGAACCAGTGCAATGCTACATCCTTGAGGGTAGAAGGAAACAATTTCAACTTCTGTTCATCTTCTTCATAGTCATAGGTTTGACAAATAAGAGCAAACTCGAAGAGAAAGGTGTCAGGATCCTCAGTAGTCAACCCATGGAAGTGAGGTAGGCCTGAAAGGCTTATGTTCTTCATTTTAGTGTCCCCATTGGTCTCTCGAATGGGAAAGGTGCCCTCTACTCTTTCTCCACTACCCCTAAAATTTATTTTTTAAGCCATTGTCTCAGGAGGGATGTTTTCTTCCTCTTCTTCACCTATAGGTTCTTCAAATTTCTCTGCTTGTTCACCTACAAGTTCTTCTGGATCACTGCCACCAAAGAAGAGAGAAGGGTGGCTTTCTGATGTGGTGGAGGCATTGGGTAGGAATTTCCCTGAATTATCTCTATTCCTATAAGGCATGAAAGGGAATCACGTTTTTGGATTATTTTTGTGTCTTTTATGCTTGTACCTACAAAACTGAAATTGATTGAACAAACAAATTGCAACTAACTGAAATGAACTTGCTGAAATGAAATTGCAGAACTGAAAAGGAAAGAAAAATAAATGCAGAAAGGAAAGCAAGGAAATGACTAATCTACTTTTGCTGAAATGAACTACTTAGCAGAATGTTGCAGTAGGAAATAGAAGAAAAGAATTAATCACAAAATACTCTAACACTTTCCTACCAACGGTGCCAAAAAGTGGTGAGCACCAGTATTGCAGCAATAATGTTGCAACTTCTGGGGCTTCCTATTTTACTTTTATCAACCTGGTAGTTCGTAACAAACTTGGAAGCGACGTTGTTGTATGCACGAGTACTAGATATTATTGCAGGCTATCACTTGGTTAGCTGGCACAATATCAATAGGATATCAAGCCAACTTCTATGAATTTCTAGAAAAGGCTTTTAACTGTGATGAAAGAAAGCCAACTCTACAGAGGCTATTCTACTTGCAGAAAGAGAAATAATACTGTAGTGTAATGCAAACCCTAGAAAACCCTAATTTTTCCAACTAATCCTACTTTTGCGGAAAGAGAGGTGAAAACCCATGAAATGAATTCCATTACCTACTGAGAGAGCATGCTACATCTATTTAAGCTATTTCTAGAAGAAAATGAAAAAATACCATCTTTTTCAATTTTCAAGTATTCTATGTGAAGTGGTTATGTATGCAATTTATCTGTTTGTGGCTGTGGCAGAGATTTGGTGGCGATGGAAGGTGAAATTGGGATTTTTAGAGGTCTAGGAAGGTGTGGAGGGGTCATAAGAAGCCTTTGGTAACCTTCTATAGACTTTCTCTGTCGTCGGACTTCAAAAAGTCACTTTCAGGAACTACAGGAGGATGTAGGGGATCTACAGGAGGGTGCTGAGAGCTTTTTTAGAGGTTTTAAAGGTGGAAAAATGGTGGGAAAGGGTAGCTGAAGGCTAGAGGGGTGTGTTAAGGTGTCTTAGGTTCATCAAGGATGATTAGGAAAGGAAATGATAGTTGGATTTGCTCAAGAGGTGAGAAGAAAGCTTATGAGAAAAATGCAGAAATCAGGGCAGATTTGTGAAGGGCGGTGAATGACCTGTCTAACCTATAAGAAAAGAGATGATGATGGCTACTTTATTGATGTATTATGAGTAGAGGTGTATTTTAATAGAGCTTCACATCTAAACACTGAAACTGAGCCAGAAAAGAACTAGTTCTACTAAAAAATAGAATTGTATCTCATGTTAACCTAATTCTGACCTAGAAACATAAAATGCTGAACAGTGTTATATGGACGGGAAAGCACGGAAAGAGTTTTATTGTAGAAACTGAAATGAACTTGGAAAAATGGATCTGAAGCAACACATTAACCTCTGAATCAAATTGTAACACTAGAAATTGCATGGAGGAAGCAAAACTATGTTTTTATGGCCGCAAGCAGATGTTGACCTCAATTCATGGTTCCCAGAGGGGGAAAGGAGGTTAGGCTTTGTTGATGACCTTTTTGTATCCTTCTCTCACCACTATTTAACCTAATTTAGCAAACTGAAATGGAAACAAATATGTAAACCACCAAAAACAACCTATTCTAACCAAAGGAACAGAAAATCTATCTAAAAACAACTAACTCATGAGCTAAAACAAAACATATAAGTATAAACAAGAGGTGTTGGGCAGCTTGGGTTGGGCCTTAACCCAAGAGATTTAGCCCTCTAAAAGAAATCAGTGATGGCTCATAAAATACTCCATCTCCATTATCAAAATAATAGTCACATTACATAAAATTGTTCACAAAAGTAAGCTCGAAAATGAGCTGAGCAAGAGCTGCACAAAAGTGCGAAAAATTGGATAACATCCAACTAAAAAAAACTGAACACCTAAGCCCTCCTATTTATACAACTGAAGCGTCCAACAGCTCTCCTACAATCAAGGAGGCTTGACTCCCAAGACTAGAGACAAACATCAGTTCTTTTTCAGTTGCTCGGCTGTCCCTTTGATGCATGGATGTGGCTGCTTATGCTCTGACCTTTCTGAAGGAGGATTCAAGGTAGGGGGTCATAAATGAGGGGGACACCCTCCTACAAATCCTGTCCCTTGTTTTCCTTGAATATTGGCTATCAAATGCTCATTAAACCTTTGACTTTGTCTCAAAATTGACCAAAAATCTACATAGAGCATACATTAGACTTCATGGCATAATGACTAACCCAATCCACTCTATTAGCATAAATATAGCCAAAAAAATTCAATAAACTAATGAAAACGATGGATTAAGCTGAGTTAGGAGGCAAAATGAGCCCATAAAATTACCCATTTATGGGGCTCATCAATACCTACATTTTGCAACATCTTGTACAAACCATAATACTTTGGTGATAATTTAATTATCCTTCTTAGCTTGCTTGAGGGACATTTTTTAATATGGTTGTAACCGTAGGAATACCCAATCACCTATATCAAAATTTCTTTCGCTGTGATGTTGATCTACCTGCTGTTTCATTCTATTATGCGCTAAGGCAAGGTTATCCTTTAAAAGTTGGAGAGCTTGTTGCTGATGCTTGATGTGATCTTCCACTGCTTGAACCATAGAATTTTCTCTTAAATATGATGTGATGGATGGTGGATGATATCCATAAAGTGCCATAAATGAGGTAATTTTTGTTGTTGTATGCAAGAAAGTGTTATACCACCATTACCTTGTTGTTGTATGGAAGAAAGTGTTATCAACACTATTACCTTTTTCTTCTTGATATGCCCTTCTATCTTGATAGTTTGAGGAATGGTAATTCCAGCCAATGCATTACTAGATATGGTCGGATTCATGTCTTCTTTTTCTAGGGTTTGTTCTTGTTGTATATCATCTTCTTTTGACATTTCTTGTTCCTTCTCTTCCTCCTCTTCACAATCTATGTAAAATAATTTCTTATTGGCACACTTATGACCTTCAGTGTATTTTCTATCACACCTATAACAAAGCCCTTCTTCTCTTTTTTCTTCCAATTATTGTGGTGTCAACCTTGTAGGTTATGGATGGCTAGGGGTAGCAACACTTCCATCTTTATGGTTGTAAGTGGTAGGCTTCCTTGTTGCCATAATTTTGCTTTCCATTTTCCTTGCCAACCTGAATGCCTTCTCCAATTAATTTGTTTCCCAAAATTCGAACCTCATGTTGGATGTTATCTTTTAAAGTCCCTATGAACATATCAATCTTATGCTCCTCTAGAATAACTTTTACCCTTATATTCAATATTTGGAATTCCTCAATGTGCTTCATCATTGAACCCTTTTGTTTGAGATTTATCACTTGGCTAAAAAAAGTGTTGCTTTTTGTATCCTCATAATGTGATATCATTTCATCGATAAAAATAGCCCAAGTGACAATTTGTTTATGAAAGCAAAGGCATCAATACCATACAAACTGATTTGGTTCCAAATATAAAGTTGCAATGCGTATGGAAATTCCATTTTTCACATTATGGAGATCAAAAAATTGCTCCATCTATAGTATCCATGTTCCAAGATCCTTGCGATCAAACTTCCTCATATTGATCTTTGGAACATGGTGGTTCTTTGATCCAATGTTAGAGTCTATGAAATCATAATTAACATTTATTTTGTTCTCATCAGGATTTTCCTTTAATACCCTTTCGCCATTAGTAAGCATTTCTTGTAGAAACTTTGTGAAATATGTCTTCGAAACTTCCATGCCTGTCTTCAAATCTATCTTCAAATCATCCATCTTAGTTTCCACACCATCCATTTTTGCTTCTACCTTTCTTTAAACCATCCATCATAGCTTCCATGCCATTCATCTTAGCTTCTACGCCTTTCTTTAAACCATCCATATTAGCTTCCACGCCTTTCTTTAAACCATCCATAGTACTGTAGAGCCTCTAACTTACACCTCACCATCCACTATTACCTACTGTTTTTCATCACTTACCTCTCTCTTTTGCCTCATTTTCAATGTAAAAC
>APFE030332614.1:0-38639 GCA_000404065.3 Pinus taeda
ATTGTTTCTCAACAATAAATAGGCCTTCGAGCCTCATTGTAACACAGTTCAGAGGCATGTAGCCACACATCTCTTCTCAGAGATAAGCTACCATCGCCCTAGCTGGTTTATTTCCATTTCTGGTTGTAAGCATATTTCAGTATTTTCCATTAATGAAATGAAGTATTATTTCCGCTGCATCTTTGTGTATATGGTTATCTTTGTAATTTGTTGCGTTCCTCTTTAAATCCGGATCATTATGCCATGCACTGGAGTTTCATAATGTGTCTGCTGAAAAAGAATATGAGGATCCAAAGAACATTAATATCCCAGAGGCAGAAGGCCACCACGAAGTTGAAGGACCACAGATAGAGAATCCATACATCATCGTACCATTGAATACTAGACAAGTGAACATTGGCATAGAGGTGGCACCAAAATTTGTAAAGATTGGAGATTACTGTGATGATGCCACTATGGATAAAGTCATTGAGTTGCTCTGTGAGTATCAGGATTTGTTCCCCACAAATTTTTTTGACCGGAATGGTATCATAGGAGATTTAGATGTAATGAAGATTACCTTGAAGTTGGACGTGGAGCTGATTAAGAAAAGACCATAGTGCCTTAATCCCTAGTATAAGGAAAATGTCCACTTAGAGTTGGATAAGATGCTTGAGGTAGGAATTTTTGAACTAGTAGAGGAGTTTCATTGGGTGAGCCCAATGGTAGTCCATGAGAAGAAGCATAAGGGAGAAATACGAATTTGCGTCGATCTCAAGAAGCTTAATGATCCCTGCATTCATGATCCTTTTTCGACACCATTTATAGATGAAGTACTGGATAATGTTGGAGGACAGAAGTATATTCATTCACTAAAGGGTTCTCTAGATACCATCAGATTAAGATTGCACCAGAAGACAGGAGAAAGATGACCTTCACGACAGAGTGGGTATGTTTCTAGTATACAGTGATGCCATTTGGGCTTAAGAATGTGTCGACAATTTTCTCATGCATAGTCATCACAGTGTTCAAAGAGTTCATTCACAAATTTTTGGAGGTATATTTCGATGACTGGATAGTGTTTGGACTGGTAAAGAACCATGTAGCTAGTTTTCGCTTGATGTTGGATACATGCCAAAAGGTACCAGATCACACTAAACCTGAAGAAATGCTTGTTCTGTGTCCCTTTCAAAATATTGTTGGGTCATGTGGTGTGCAAGAAAGGATTAATGGTGGACCCTTCTAAGATCATGGTCATAGTTAATTTAGATGCGCCAAGAAGTGTTAAATAGCTACAGAAAAGAGTCAACCATATATGATATTATCGGAAGTTCATTAAAAGTTATGTTGAGATTACTGCGCCTATGGAGAAACTACTGAAAAAGGACACTAAATTCAAGCGGATATCCCTGTTAAGAAGTCCCAATTCGACCTCAGACCATTTGGTGTAGGAGTCCCAGCAGTGAGCCTTAAGGTAATTCCTTAACCATGATGTCACAAAGAGGCAAGTAAGATAACTCTGTCTATAGCAAGGGTGTGACTAATACAGTGAGTCAAGGAAGGTGTATGAGAGATTCTAACACTTTGAAGCGAGATTTAGGTGAAGGTGAGTTCCAGGTTGAAAGGGAAAGTCCCAACTTGCAGCTAGTAACACACAACACAAAAGGACATGCACAACTTTAGGTAGAGTAGTTCACTTGGGTGTGGCAGTCACATCATACAAGGTAAGATAACATGTACATCACTGACAGATCAGTCCGAGACGAGTGTGACAATTGTTACAGGAAAGTTCATGTGAAAGGTTTGTCTGATGTTCGGCAGAGCAGTCAACATGGATGGTGACAACATTAACAACATATACAACACATTAACTACAAGATTCATATAATTTCATACAAACCAATTGATACACAAATACGTAAGTTAAACAGCATATATCATTAAGGCAATCGAAATAGTCCAATTACAATAACAACATATGCACGAAAATGCGCAAGCTCTTATTATATAAAGAAGTTTAAATCACAATCATACAATACATCCATGTAAGCCTGCTAGCCCTAATAGTGAAACGTTATAGCCACATCTGCCTGCTCCTCCAAAGAGATGAACTAGCTCTGTGTAGTGGAGAAGCCAAGGCACGATACAATATTGTCCGAGCTTTATGCAAGATAGTCTTATCAGAATCCTAGCTGACCAAAAGCCTATACAATGAGTTATGAGGGACTATTTATAGCAAAGGTTGGGGTGAACCTTGACATTCCCCTTTGGGACCATTCAACTATCCCCATGACTCTTCACCTAATCTATGACTATTACATCCACTCTTGACACTTGAATTACACTTGACGTGACTCAACATTACAATTCACATGTACACATGTCAAAAACGGCTTGAACAAGCCAAACTAGACATCATCCTGACTCAGACAACCATAGAAGTTGAACTGCTCGACATCCTCATGCTGATCAATAGTAACATATTGATGCCAAGATTGGTAGTCTTCGATAGTGCATGTTTGTTACACTGTGACATCCATATCTAGCCTGAGCCTTGCCTCCATAGCATCGAGGTACACTGCTTGAGCTCCTCTATCCAACTCGTCTAAAATAATGTGCATCATTGTCTTGAATTTGGCTGGACCAACAACATAATTGTGCATGATGTCTACACTAATAGGAAAGTCAGGGTTGGTGGCGATGCGCATCAACTTGTCGAAGTACGAGTCAAGCTCCTGTTGGACTTGCTTCTTGGTCTTCACTTGGGTGAGAGTACCAAGTGATGGGATTGGATGTGTGTGAACCACAACCTGCATGCTCTTGAATACTCGTGCATGGGAAACATGTATGCCAGTGATGAGTTGTGGTAGGTCCTCATAGTTTAGGATTTGACTCCAGATACGTGCTTGCATCTCGACCGCATTGGCCATCGTCATCTTTGGCAAGTGAAGTGGGGCTCCCTTGTACTTCATCGTCCATGCTTGAATGTTATCAACAATAGCATGTATATTCTTCAAGATGCATGCTATTTTTACAAAATGATGTTGCCATCCATGGAGATGAATGACTACTTGGTGCACGGTACCAAACTTGGAGTAAAATACTCGCATAACTATGTCCAGGGACATTACTTCATCTAGTATTGACTTATTTAGTTCAACTCAAGAGGACATTGTCACCAAGTCTCCTTCTTGCTTAGCCACCTATAGTTCCTTCTCCATATGCTCATTCTCCACTATTAGGAAATGAACAGTTCAACTAGTGGCTTCGAGATACACTCTAGTTGCATCGGCCAAAGCAGCTGGATGCTTGTTCAAATCAGTCACAATCACTTACTCTTAAAATTGTGTAGGGGATGTTTGGTCATCCAAATTCAGTACTTTGTGAGATTGCACAACTCTGTGGTGAGATTCATCAAAGGAGATATTGTGCACCTCTACTTCTAGTTGAACAGTAAGGATCTTAGTGCTTCCTTGTGATTCAAGACTTGGTCATCATCTAGATGCTTTGAAGTGGGTGAGTCAACCTCTCTGTGGTGAGGCATGAGGTAAGCATCTTATTCCAACTCCCATTTTTCCATCTCTGCATCCAACTATTCAAGAGCTTGTTCTATCTCATGAGCAAAGTCTTGCCCCTGTGAGGGTTCACCATGTTTACATGATGCCAGCTATTTAGAAGAATCAAATGCCTATGGTTGCTTCTTCATCTATCTGCACATGATTCACCCCCTGCTGTGTCTGTTTTTTCTGTGCTTCCTTCTCTTGTTGGTGCAACTCTTGTTCTCTTTGGAGTTTCTCCCTCAGCTCATGCAACTCCTTCTCTACTTCTTTTATTCTCTTCTTATCCCTCTGGCTTCGCATGATGTGCTTGTCGCGTTGTTAGCTCTTTGGCTGAATAGCCATAGCTACTTGTTCTGCAAGTGGATCTCCTCAAAACTTGCAGCTTTTCTCCTCGTCCATGTGGTCGACAATCTTCCTCTTCCCTTTGTTGCGCACATGTATGCTTTTCTCTACTGCATCTGTTGTTGCTCCTACTAATACTACTGTTGGTGCTCTCCATGATGTTGCTTCATGTTGTTGTGCTAATCACTTTATGGTGAAGCTGGCCTATTCATTGGCTCTAGAAGAATTTTAGCATTACCTCCATGAGTCTTCCTCTATCCAATGACATTCCCCATGGATCTAGTTGAACTGAACTCTTGCATAGTGATCCTTCACAATGAAATGTGAGTCATATGGGTTGAAGCTTCAGAGGTCGAGTGGGTACTTCTTCATTTGTTATGCTTCGACATCCGCTTGCTTGATGCTTTGGATCTCATATAACCTAATCCGGAATGGAAGATCGAGCGAAGGTGCCTTATTCTTCCACTTCAGTCTAGCTGTCAATCTTGCTGAGATGTGGTGCGCTACTTATTGCATGACAAGCACATCCAAGGTGAACTTTGGCAGAACATGTGGAGTCTTCTCCACATTGAAAACTTGAATGAATGTGCCAGACACGAGGAATACCAATCTACAATGCCTAACGATGCCTCCATCACTTCCTCTGACATGTAGGGTGGATCATGTTGAAATATCAACCTGTACACTAGGATGACAAAATGGTTAGACAATAGAATGATCACTCCTTTGAAGTAGCATTTGGACAATAATTTGAAATACGTGTTCACAATAGTCTCCACTGGTGACCATGCCTACTCTAAGCCCGAGAACTCATGTCGGTCACAAACTACATCGAGAATGTAGGAGGACATGTAAATATCTCCATGCATGCCTTCGAGTGACTATCGAGCGTGAGTGACTTGTCCCTTCAGTTGATGAGCTAGTATGCTAGACCAATTGCATGGTCTTCCTTCTCTCGCTAGTTGGTCCAGCGTGATCACCCAAAATCGAGGGAAGGCCTCAGTGCTTGCTTGGGCACTCAATCAACATGCGAATATGGCCAAGTATTGGTATTCCTTCCTCAATATATTTGTCTTATAGATTTGATTGGGTGTCATCTTGAAATGAGATGGCCCCTTTACCCGATCATTGAGAATGTCTCTAGAGTGAGCTCTGTTGTTGAGCAAGCTGAATAGAGCAGTCATGATAGTTATCATCTCAGTCATCTGATACATATCATTGTAATCTATTTCTGACAAGGTTGTAAGCTTCATCCCACTAACACTACTCAAGTTCATCGTCTCGAGGTCAGTGTGAGAAACGATCCAATAAATCATGTCTATGGATGGGAATGTTGGGTATCTACATGAAATCCGGTACAAGCCGGACTTATGAATATTGGCGTACACCTGACAGTCTTTGAGGTCTTCCCTAAACGTGCATGCGAATGCATCATTCACCTCTTGCCACTTCAGTTGATGTCCTTGTCTAGATAAAACTTCATATGATGTCCTTGTCTAGATAAAACTTCATATCTTCATAGATCGACAAACTAGAAGACACCTGCTCAACTGCTACTCCAGTTGTAATACCATTAATATCTTGAGATGCTATTCTCTTAGAATCCTTTGAGATAGATGAACACCTGAAAGATCTAGAAACAATTAGCATGCATGGCAATAAATATTTCAGTGAAAACAATGAAAATCATGGAAGGACACAACACATACCTCAGGAACTGATGAGAAAGATTACACAAATTTTACATAAAGGCTGCGTGACTGGCTGCCAGAATTGCACGAAAGGTAGTCTAGGATATCTCGGAGGTAAGAGTGGCTACTAGATCGGTGAAACGTGTAATCCATTCAAGGAGCTGGCTGCTGGGGTTGTGCAATGTGCAATTCCAGCTTAGAAGGACTATTGGCTGAGGGACAGATTTTCCCAACTTCTTGGGCCAAGCAACCACTATCCTTCAGAAATGTGAAAAACAGTCCTCAAGGGTAGTGTTGGGTAAGAATGAACATTTCTAGGGAGGAAGGTGAGCCTTCATTCCCCGGATTCTGTAATGCAGCCTTGGTAAAGGCAAATCCCAGGCCAAGGTTGGTCGAACTCGCCGACGGGAAATTGAAATCAAGTAAGACAGTAAAATTCATAGCAACACTAAGTGAAAGAAAGAAGTGATTAAGAGTGCATGCAAAATTTGAAGGAAATCTTAAGCAGACATATCAACATGCATGTGGTTCAGAAGTTTGTCGGTTGGTTAAACATCTGTGCAAAACAATGTCATGCATGCGAAAATAGTGAGATATGAAAGAAAACTGAAACAGAGCTAGGACAAGCTAGAATACATGTAAATGAAAATAGGTGTTCAAACAAATCAAGAAAATAGCACTCACATAATTGAATACACAAAAAACAACAAAAATGTTGAAAAAGACAAGTTGCCACTTACCCCGGAATAACTGAGTCGGATGTGTCAAAGAGTCATGGATGTGTTGTGGGATGTCAAAGCTCCAAGATCAATGTGAATGAATGAGCTCTGATGCGTAGCATAAATACGTTTGGTCTCATGACACGAATGCCACAAATCTAGGAAAAAGAAACACTTGGAGGGAAACTTCGGGTATTTTCATGGCAATAGTGATTATCGTTTATGCTATCAAGGAAAACCTGGTTTGGACAGGCTGTTGGATATTCATGGCTTTGTTGATGTAGACTAGGTTGGAGATATGGATCAGAGAAGATCTACAAGTGGGTATGTGTTTAACCTATTTGGAGGTGCAGTCAGTTGGATGAGTATGAAACCATCTGTAGTGGCATTATCAACTACAGAGGCAGAATAAATGGCAACCACTCAAGCAAGCAAGGAAGTAATCAGGTTGCAGAGATTGTTTTCAAGTATGGGGTTAGTACAGGGAGCTATAAGAATAGACTGTGATAGCCAAAGTGCAATTTTCTTCGCAAAGAACCCTACTTACCATTCAAAGACAAAGCACATTTATGTTTAGTATCACTTTGTGAGGGATATGATAGAAGACAAAAAGGTGTGGCTGGTAAAGGTGGACACATTGAAGAATACTACAGACGCATTGAAAAAATTTGTGAGAGCTGAGAAGTGCTCTCGGTGTAGAGAAACAATGGGAATTGTAGGGCTAGATAAATGGCGAAGCTCTCTTGTGGCCCCCCTATGGGAAGAAAACAACAAGTGGGACAATGTTAGGTTGTGTTATATTATTTCCACGACTAGCTCCCCTAGTTAACCGGGGGGTTAGAGGGGGTACAAAGTGCCCCCTTCGTTGCGTCGATTTCGTAGTGGGGGCATTACTATGGGTTTGAGGGGGGAAGTTAGCTACCCTCTATGGGGTCCGGGGCAACACCCCAGGTAAATTGTTTTCGAACCCTATATTAGGTGGGTAGACCTACTTATGGTTTTGTGCATGGTTTTCACACATGGTTTTAGGCGTGATGGTTTTTAGTGCATGGTATTGGATGCTTCGGCATGTATATATATGTATTATAACATTGAAAGGAACATAATGAAAAATCAAGTTGGTAGTCTCGTTTTTGGGATCTAGGGGAAAATCTTTGTGTATATATGTTTAATGTGTTATGATCTCGCATTGTTTATTTTTTTTTCTTCGAATTCGTATGCAAGTAATTTTTGTATCGGGCTAAAACCTACATTTCATATTAGAGGCCCTAAAGTCTGGACACATTTGCCATCCACTGTACTTCTTTAGAACCATGAGCACTGGAGATGGATAAGAATTGGTTTTCACATTAATAACACCAACATTGAGGAATTCCTCAATGATTTTATCAATTTCACTTTTTTGGGAAAAAGGACGTCGATAGGGGTGGACATTTGGCATTTGGGTACCTAGAAGCAAAGGGATGTTATGATCATGTTCACCCCTAGAGGGTGTGAGCTCCTTAGTTTTGTCGAAGACCCACAAGTGTTGATATAATACCTATTTCATATCGGGTTGAATGGGAGGAGGAGTGGATATAATGGGATGAATGGAATTAAATTGTGCTACTATCCCATGATTTCCTTTTTCTAAAAACTTCTCCATTCGATGTGAGATGATGATAGTAGGAGCACTTTCCCTGATTTCTCACAGTGTATGTTTGGTCATTTTGCTTAATGATCATATAGAACTCCTACAAGCCCATTGTGATAGGAAAACTAAGAGAACCTGCCTTGACTGGAGGTCCAGCTTGGTAAAATATTAGGAACCATGCAGTCCATTAAGCATATCATTGACTACTAGGATTGGAAATTTGTACTTGATGGTGCGCTTCTCAGGGGCCCTAAAGTCTAGACACATTCGCCATTGAATGTCTTTCTTTAGAACCATGAGAACTAGAGATGGATAAGAGTTGGTGTTGGGATTAATAACACCAACATTGAGGAATTCCTTAATGCTTTTTTCAATTTCATTCTTTTGGGAAAAAGGATGTCGATAGGGGTAGAGATTTTCCATTTGGGTACCTAGAAGAAAAGTGATTTTATGATCATGTTCACCCCTAGAGGGTGGAAGATCCTTAGGTTTGTCTAACACCCACAGGTGGTGATATAATACCTATTTCAAATCAAGATGAATGGGAGGAGGAGTGGATATAAGGGAATGAATGGAATTAAATTGTGCTACTATTCCATGATGGATTTTTTTCTAAAATTTCTCCATTCGATGTGAGATGATGATACTAAGAGGACATGCCTTGAGTTATCCTAGTGTATGAGTGTGGTCATTTTGCTTAAAGATCATATAGAAGTACTAGAATTCCATTGTGATAGGGAAACATTTGTGCCACCATTCGACACCAAGGACAATGTTGCAACCACCCATTTCAATGGAAAATATCTCAGTTTTGAGGTGATAATCATGCATTTGAAGCTTAATATTTTCACAGTATCCTTCACATTTCATGGTCCCCCCATCAGTGATAAGGACATGGAAATTAGGTACCACCCTCACAAAATAATGAACCTCTTATGCTACTCTCTTATGGAAAATGTTATTTGTGTTGCCACTATCAATAAGCACCACTATTTGCCGATGTTTAATAAAACCTTATATTTTGAGAGTTTGGGGAGAAAAGATGTTAGCCATGGCATGGAGTGAGATGATTGTCTCATCTCGTGTAGCTAGATTATTAGTGTCGAAGTCAGTTAGGGGGTCATCCTCTTCCTCCTCAGTCACTTTAGTGTATGGAGCTTCATTAATGGAACTGTTTTCAGTAACATCAATTTAAAAGAATTTTGGTTCCTCGCATTTATGTCCCGCAGAGTATTTTTCATCAAAATAATGGCAGATTCCTTGTTTCCGTCTTTCAGACATTTCTGTCGGAGACACTTTTTGAACCTTAAATGTTTGGGTGCGTCCCATACCTGAGGTGGGATGTGCCCATGTGATGAAATTTGTACGATTGGATTGGGCATTTAAATCCACTTCTACCTCTAAGGCCTTGTTGAATGCTTCCAACCAAGTAGTTGGGTGATGCATTCGGACATGAGCTTGGATAGCTTCCTCAAAGCCACTGATGGAACGTTCCAAGTAAAAGGCTTCTCCTAGTCCAAGTAAAGAGCTCCCACATTTATTTTAGCGTCATATTCCCAGATATTGTTAAGGAAAAAATATTTTTCCTTTTATGTCACCCATACCGTCTCGTTATAGCCATCAATTTTGTACATGTCTAGCTTGGGTGTCCGGTGACTAAAATATTGGTGACCTCCATGGAAATGAATTTCATGGCTCAATTATCCTTCTACATGTGCAGGAACACTATTTTCTTTCCTTATGGGTTCACGAGATATAGTGGATCTGACCTGTAAATATATGATAAAGCAAATATACCCAGAAATAACAAGAGATAAATAGATAAACTTGATATCTTTATTAATATCAACCCTTGCGGTAGGGTGACACCATACAATCAGTCCTTAAGGAAGGAGAACAATCCACAAGCAATATGCTTTCAAATACAATAATCTTTGACATCTCTTAGTGGGGAGTCTCTAACCTCTATATAGGTTTCATACATACAATACCATGGGTCATTACCATGGGTCTCTCAATACCATGTATCTAATACAATGGGCTTCCTAACTACTTGTGGTTCCTTACATGATGGAGGTTAACCACTTTATTTATTAACTATGGCCCATCACATTATTACATTATTCCCTTGGGTACCTCCCTCTGTACCCTATAATATCCCCCCTAGGTATACTACATTCCACCCCCCTTAGACATGTTTCATCCCCAAAACATAAGAAGAACACGAATAATAAGATCTGCTCAAAAGAGTAGTCCACTAGTACCATGCACGTGCATCTAGCCATCCTAGAGACATGTGATTGCTCAATCTATCCCGTGCCTTGCTCGCTTGAGCCAGGAGTTGTTCCTGTCTGTTCCTCTATGTTGATGTGATGTGGTTGGATCTTTGCACCTCTCTATCTATCGTGTAGGGGTTGTTTTCCTTGTGGCTAATTTGTTGCCATATTGTTGGTTTTTATATGGTTCGCAAGCCTTGGTTAATCCACCTTACATTCCTTAGGCTAGACCTTATGTTCATCTTGGTTAATCTACTATTCCTGGTGGATATGGCCAGATCCAATTCGGGAACTATCAATACCCTCAAGGTATAACCATAGGAATTGTCTAGCTACCCTTGTAGCAACAACGACAACCATCGGAGGAGCAAGGGAAACCTTCACAGCAGCAAGGGAAACCATTACAACAACAAGGGCAACTATTACAACTGCAAGGGAAACCTTTTTCAGAGTCGCAGTAACCTTTGCAGCTGCAAAATCACTTTGTTCAACAATCCTCCCAACCTTTTTAGTAGAAAGGTTAACCTTTACAACAACAAAATCAACCTTTGTAGCAACAAGGTCAGCCTTGGTAGCAAAAAGCTTTATATGTGTATCAACAAGGTTAGCCATTGCAAGGTCAAGGTCAACCCCTACAGTAGCATGGCCAATCTCCCTACATCCAGGATCAAGAGGTCTAGTAGTCTTATAATATGTACACCACGTACAATGGTTATAAGCGGCCTATGACAGGGAAGTATCATGGGAACGCATTGCAACAACAAGGGAAACTATTAAAATTGCAGGGGAAACCTTCTCCGTAGTCACAACAACTTTTGCAGCTGCAAACTCAGTTTGTTGAACAGTTCTCGCAACCTTTTCCCTCACAAGGCCAACCTTTGCAGCAGCAAGGTGAACCTTTACAACAGCAAAGTCAACCTTTACAGCAACTAGGTCAACCTTGGAAGCAACAAGCTTTATATGTGTATCAGCAAGGTTAGCCCTTTCAAGGTCAAGGTCAACCCCTGTAGCAGCATGGCCAATCTCCCTACATCTAGGATCAATAGGTCTAACAACCTTATAATATGTATACCGTGTACAATGCTTATGAGCAGCCTATGATAGGGAAGTATCAGGTGTACCCTAGACCTACAGTGATTTCAACTCTCTCGCCATGAATTTCCTCACTCATTTCTAATTGTCAGTTCGGTATGAAACTAGCACTCATTTTCTTACGTCTCTTAACAAAGAAACCATGACCCACATTTTTGATCATATCCATGAATGTAGACGTTAGCGTCGCCTCATCAAGTTTGAGATTATTGATGATTTGTTGACAGAATGGTTCATGAAATCATTTGTCAAAAAAATTTCTAAAGACATAACTATGGGTGGATGTGTTACTGAAAACAATGCTATCACCCACGCGTAGTATTTAAACTTGGTCTATTCACAATCTGGAATATTGTATGAGATGTTAGCTAATTCTTTGAGACCATCATTAGGTCTGACAACAGTAAAGTCGCCGAATACACCACCTATTGACAATGTAATTGGTTCCATGTCTTAGACTTGCGTGAAAGCGTCTTCGAAGTAGACATATGTCTCGAACACTAGTTCCAATAATCCCTCCAAAAATTTATCCAGTCTTGGAAAAACCTCTAAGGTACATGTTGTCTAGTCTACTGCAGCAGATAAGAACTCTAAGGGTAAAAACAAGGGAAAAGGTAAGGCTGAAGTCGATGCCCCAAAACAGGACCCTCCTAAATCCTTTGTTGATGATGCTTCTAGAAGAAAGCCGAAATATCCTTGCCTCATCTGTGAGGAGTATCTTTACACTAAGGATTGTCCGTGATGATGTGAAGTTAGTTGCTTACTAAAAGGGAATATGGTTGTCCTAAAAGGGCCCTTTCAATCATAGCAGACTGAGTTGGTAGACCAACCTCAGTCTTCTACTTCCTCAGGTTCCCAAGTGTTCATGATGCAAGGTTCATCACCTATCTCTATCACTACTTGAACTAAGGACTATCAAACCATGTCTAAGCAGACCATGGATAAATAAGCCACCAATAATGCTTCTACTTCTACTCCATTTAGTTTTGTTCTGCTCCATATCGAGCATCGTAATAGTGAGTCTGTCATCCAGCCACCTCCCAAAGGTGTTATTTGGAAGTCATCTTTTAATCTAAACACTAGAGCTATGCAACATTACAATATTATTGAGTATTTAGTTCAAGCACCTTCGCCGATGTCTCCCTTCGCAGTTCTCCATTCCTATCCAATGTAGCGGATGTCATTGTTGTTTGTTATAGGTGTTATCGATCCTTCTGATTTGATTCTGTTTACTTTCGATGTAGAGAATCATGTGCCTCTTCTTCATCACTAGATTGCATTTCTAATACAGTTCCTTATCTAAGGAAATATGATTTATCGAACGGTTATTGATGAAGGCACCTAAACCTACATCATCTTAGTTTCATGTTGGAAAGCCATTGGCTCTCCCTCCCTTAACCAGTCTCCTAATACCATAGAAGCCTTTGATGGTGGAGGTTCATGTCCATATGGAATTCTCATGAACTTGTTGATTACATTAGAAGGAAATATTGCTGAATTAGAAGTACAAGTTGTAGATGCAAATCTCAACTACAACATTCTTCTTGGTTCTGCATACTTTGTTTTCCTAATGAAGGAAAAATTGTCACAGTATATCAACCATCCTTATTTTCTTCTGGTTCATCGAACTACAATGTTCCTTACATGGTAAATACTGAGACTCCTTATGAGAGTGTGGGGGCACATCTCTTCAAAGACTCTGCTTTAATGGGCACCTTTTCTTTCCCACTCTGAATGTCCATTCGGTAAATATGATATCAAACTCTATGGATCCTTGGATTATCCCTACTGAAGATAAAATTTATTCATTTGGCGATCCTATGCCTTTAAGTCCATTGGAGATAAATTATCAAGAAATTGTCTTAACTTCGATGACCACATCAGAAAGTCATATTGTATTCAGTATGAACCTAGACGCTTATGTGCCATCTCCCTGGATGGGTTCTTAGGATTCTCCGAATCCTTTAAACGAGACATTCCCTACTGATGAGAGTATCGTTGAGCTCATGTCTCTGGATGAAATTCCATGCAACAGTTTACATCATCGTTCTTCTTTTCTTCCTAGCCTCGATGAGATGCCTTCTTGTCTTGAAGCCTCTGTTTCTCATTCTCCTACACCTCCACATTAGACACCTGCCCTGGTGCATGAAGTCTTGTTGGATGGTAATATGGGAAAAATCACTGCTACAATGCCTCTTGACATTTTCGTTAAAGTAGAAATTGTCAAGAACATTAATATTGGGGTTTCCTGTTCTATAGATGAGATCAGGATTTATACTCATCTTTTTAAAGAATTCTGAGACATTTTCTCTTGGTCATATGAGGAAATGCCCTATATCGATCCAACCATTGTGGTGCATGAGATTCTGAATAATCCTGGTGCTAAGGCTATTTGACAATGGCTTTGCCCTGTGCACCCTTGATAGGCTGCTGCTATCAAATCAGAACTATAGAAAATTTTGAAAGTGGGTTTCATTTATCCTATTCCATTGATGAATTGCGTATCCAATATCGTCCTTGTTGCCAAAAAGCAAGGCGTGGTACGTGTTTGTGTTGATTACTGCAATATCAACCTCGGATGTCCTAGGGACAATTATCCTACTCCCTTTAACGACCAAATCATTGATGAATGCACTAGGAGTGAGATTTTTTCATTGATGGATGATTTTTTTGGCTATAACCAGACTAATATTTTAGCTACCGATCAGCATAAAATTAGCTTTATCTATCCCTTGGGTACTTTCGCTTACACAAATATTCCTTTCGGTTTGAAGAATGTTGGTGCTACCTTCCAACGAGCAATGTCTTATGCATTTCATGACATTCGACACATTGTTCATCCATACCTCGACAACTTACTAGCTCATTCGGCTAAATGTCATGACCATTTTGATCACTTAAGAGCTATCCTTTTATGATGTCAGCCTTACAATATCCGTCTCAATCCACACAAGTGTGTGTTTTGCATCGATTTTGGCTCGCTCTTAGGTCTTGTGGTGTCTTCCAAAGTTATGAGGATTGATCCAATGAAAGGTGAGGCCATAATCAATTTACACCGCCCCCCCCCAAATTATTAATACAATTGCAGAGCCTACAGGGAAAAGATAATTTTCTCCATTGATTTGTCCTTAATTACATTGAACTTGCCAAGGGTTTTACTCGCTTACTTAAGAAGGGGATTCCTTTTATTTGGGATGAAGTTTCCCAGGAATCCTTCGATGCTTTATAGAATGTGTTTATTAGTGCTCCTTTACTACATCCCCCCAAATATCATTGCGATTACTTCTTGTATTTGGCTGCAACTGATACCACTATTTGTATGGTGTTAGTTCAGGATGACAATGATGATGACGAGCATGTGGTTTATTATCTGATTTAGAATCTTCTTGATACTGAGTCTTGATATGCTCATGTCGAGAATCTTACCTTGGTGACAGTGCATGTCGTCCAAAGATTTCGACATTATATTCTGTTACGGAAAAGCACCGTGATTTCTTATTGTAACCCCATGACATATATACTAACTCTTCAGTTATTGGGGGGGGGATATTCTAAGTGGATCATTATCCTACAGGAGTTTGATTTGGAATTTACTGCTGCCAAATCAGACAAATCACTAGTCTTTGCTTAGTTGATATGTGCTCTTCCATCTGCAAGCACTCCAACTGATTTTAATGGGCATATACTGGATGAAAATTTGTTTCTAACCATCACTCTTGACCCATGGTATGGTGACATTATTGTTTATCTCCAAACCTAGACTTTCTGATTTGCGTTGTCCCAATATGACCGACGACGCATTTGACATCAGCCCCAACCCTATTCGATCCCTGGTGATACATTGTATCGGGTTGGTGTGGACTCTGTTCTTCGTAGATGTCTCACCCTTAAAGAGGCTCAGTGGGTCTTAAATGATTAGAACTATGGTGCGTGTGGTGGTCATATGTCTCGATATGCCACTCCTTACAAAATCCTCCACATAGGTTATTTCTAACCTTCTATCTTCAAAGTCTTCATTCTCGGTATCCAGAAATGGCATGAATGCTATATTTTCAACCGCAAGTAGTGCACCCCACCTACACCCCTACACCCAATAATTACTGTTGCCCCATTTTCCAAATGGGGCATTGATTTCATGACATGTAACCCTTGCTCACCTGGGGGGCATGGTTATATCATTGCCGTCGTCGACTATTTTACTAAATGGGTCGAGGCGATGACTACATACAATGTTGACGGTATTACTGCTACACAATTCCCTTTTAACCACACCATAGCACGTTTTGGTGTCCCTCAAGTTATCGTGACGTACCACGGATCAAATTTTCATCATCAGATGATGGCAAAGTTGACTGCTCAGTTCGGCCTTCGACATGATATATCAACTTCTTATTATCCATAAGCCTATTTTCATGTTGAAGCAATCAATAAAGTTTTGATTGTTATGCTTCAACGTACTATTGGGAAGCATAGAAACAATTGGAATTTAATGTTATTCTCAGCTCTTTTGGCTTACATAACTTCTACTAAGACGACCACTAGATTCACTCCATTCTAACTAGCGTATGGTTTAGAGGAAACTATTCCAATCAATTGTGAAATCCCTTTGCTAAAGCTAGCTATTGAACTTCTTCTGAATACCTCACCTGAAGAGGAGTGACTAATGTATCTTGAGAGATGTGAAGAGTCTCACCACATTTTTTTTATGGTCATCGAGCCTATAATAAGGAGATACCCGTAGAAAATAACTGCACATGCTTCTCATATCTTGTTTTCTAGCATGAGACCATTTGTGTAAAAGGAATTTTTTCAATTCTTCATGAGGAATGCTTAACAACTTCTTACTCTCAAGTGAGCCCCACCATATGGCAGCCTTGTCTTCCAAAAGATTCCATAAATATTTCCAATGTTTTGGCCATAATGAATTTTGTCTTTCTATGACTTTTTCAATATTAGGACCATTATATTTCCCTATAAAAAATTTCTTGCTAGAAGCGATGAAGACGGTTTTGAAAAAAAAATCACTTACTTTGGCAAAAATTTAAAATTGACACAACTAGATCAATATTGCTTAGAATCCTTCTTATAACCTATTTTTGGAATTGGAACGACCATTTTTCATCTTTCCATGCGATAGAAATTCCCATCTAGGCACTCAGAAATTTCAGATTTGCATTGCAACTTTCCCCTCATCACAAAAAATTCTAAAAAATGAGCTGATTTTAAATCAGTGATATCTCCCTCATGTGGAATCTGATTCGACCGATATTTTTTATTTTTTTTCATAATTTTTCAATATGATATCAGATATGAAAATAGTTTCTCGAAATTCCCCTCGAAACGTACAAAAATCAGGAATTTTCGTGAGAAAAATATTCTGCAACACAACTGATTTTTAAATGAGCGATATCTTCCCCATCCAAACTCTAATTCCATCTCTTAAATTAGAATTAAAAACCCACTTTATATTCAAGTCTCATTTATCTTTTTTGTGACCTATTAGCCTCACTGGAAAAAGGCCCAAAATTGGATCCATATATGCTCTTAAAGTTTCCAGATTTGCTCTTGAAATATTCACCATTTTCTCAAAATCATCCAAAGGTCAAAAACAGTGCAATAGGAGAGCCCTTGGAAGGGTCGAAATACACTATTGGGAGGCAAAAAACACTAAAAAACCATGAAAAAACCAAAATTACAAGTTTAAACATTGAAAGAATAGCAGTTGTTAGATCTGACCGATCAACGACCCAGATCTAAGTGGCTAATCACAATTGGCGTTGCAGAGAGGACAACTTAAAGAAGGGGCGTAGGACACCGCTGATGAGTGATCTCTGATGATCGGATCGGCAGGTCGCATCAGCGAGGTATCGAAAATTTAAGAAACGACCCTGGGCATGAGCGATAAGCGATTGTGATCGGATCGCATCGCTATATCGCAATGGAATAGCACCAAGGGGTGTGGTGTTGGCATTATGGCTAAAGTGTTGTCCTTGATGGCAACCCATTCAGGTGATAGATCAGCAGCAGAGATTGATGATCAGCTATCAAATTTTGAAGAAAATAAGGGGTACGCAGGTACACCTTACATAAGGTGCGTACGCGCAGGTCGGAGTTACATAAAGTGCGTACATACCCGCAATTATCCCGTTCAGGAGGTGCGTACCCCCAGTGCACACATTTCAAGGCAAATAAAAGCACACGTGGGGTTTCTTATGTTTTACACTTGGTTTTTAGCCGACAGTTTTGTGTTATTATGGTGTTGGCCTGTGGTATTAATCCATGATTTAAGGAAGAGATTTACTATATAAAGCAAAGGAGATCATTTGGCTTAATCATGTACTTGGGTTGAATATCTTAAGAAGCTAGATCTGAAGTTCTAGTGATGGGTTATGAGAGATGTCTAGATCTAAATAAGGCGAATCTACTGATGGATTGAGATCTCTTCGGCGCATGTTCAGATCTGTAGATCTGACTGTCTGGGTTGTTCTTGAAGTCTCGAAATTATGTATACCCAGAGGTACGCAGGTCCAGTGAAAGACAAGTGCGAAGATATGCAGGCACAGAAGCATTGCAGGTGCGCAGATATGCAGGACCAGAAGCTCTGCAGATGCGGAGGGGTGCAGGCAGTTCATTGGACACAGAGCACACGTATGCAGGAAGTCTGTGAGGCGTAGTGCGCACATACGCAGGGATGCAGTTGGATACAGTGCGTACTTATACGCAACTGTTATATGGGTGAAGCTGCGTACCTCTCTTGAGATCTATTTAGCTGTACATGTCTATCATTGCTGTGATCTGGGTTTTGAAGTAAAGTCTGATGTTTGATATCATGTTCTGATAACAGCAGTCTGTGAAGTGATTGATTAAATGTTTATACATTGATGGATGAATGGATCAGGTTATTAATGACTTATCTTTATGTGATCTGATGGACTAGATCTGATTGATGACTCTCATGGTATATGTATTGATCTAGTGATTGGGTGTTTCAGAAGGTTGTTTGATTATGAGCTTCAATGTGGTTATTGGGTCCAGTATGAAAATTGGATGAAACGTGGCCTTTTCAGATTATGTGTTGTGCTTCAGTGTATCCAGTATGAAAATTGATGAAACGTGGTACCTGGAGGAGAGAAGATTGTAGGCCGGCGCCTACGTACTAGTACTTAAGCTAGTACAAAAGCAAAGGGGAATCTTTGGAGCATTATAGCAGGTAGTAGCCTGCGTTTTAGTAAATGGATCGGCTAGTACAAGAGCAAAGGGGTTTGTAGCTCCCGTACTGGTATAAGACTGCATCAGTACAAATATTGTAAAAGGATTTTCTTATTAAGAAGAAGATTGAGATGACTTGCAGCAGGTGGTTTTCTCCCACACTGGGTTTACACCTTATATCATGGTGTTCATGTGTGTGCCTTATGTGTGATGATCTATTCTATGTTACTGCATCTGTTAACTGATAATATGGTTGATAATGTTCTAATGCACTCATTGAAGATCAATTAACTTAATCATAAGAAGTTGTGTAAGTAGCATATATGAATCAGAGTTTGGAAATGAAAAAGTTTTATTAATGTGATAATACTGATTCACCCCCCCTCTCAGTATTATTTCCAACAATTATAACTATAGGATCATAAAGAGGCAATCGAACACAATAAGGGACACAAGATTATCTTTTCTTCTAAGTAGAATTCAATCTTCAACAAAGTTTAAAATATAAATTCTCTATAAATTTGTGCCAATTTCCAAGCACTGATACCAGTGAAACCTGGTCAAAAGAGTGAGAAAATTTGACTTTGTTAACTTAGTCAAATATGGTCAACGAGATGAATTTTGTTCCTTCTGCTTTGGGTCAACGTGGTCAAAGGAGGCCAAATTTTGTCCCTACAACTTCCTTAGAGATTTTGGTCAAACTACGAAATAATGAGCTCAGTCAACACTAGTCAAACACAACTTAGATCTGGTCAAAATTTTCTTTCTTTCTTTCTGTTGACTTCGCATGTGTAGATCAGAGAAATTGTTATTCTTGTAGGTGATCTAAATTCTTCCAAATGAGGAGGTCAAATTGTTTTATTTATAGTGGTGAAATATATGGGTTTAACCAAGGGTCACACCCATTCACAAGATGGGGTCGACCTCACTTTTGGGGCCTACATGAACACCAAAAGTAATAATACTTATTTTTCATATTTAATATTTTCTTTTTTTTACTTGGAAGGTTCCTTCAGATGCGGGAATACCTCCTGATGCTACAAAAATCAACACTCCCTCTTAGTGAGGGAGGTATTCTCCTGCAATAGATTTTCTTTTAGCTGGAAATTCTCCTTCATAATAAAAGTTTCATGAGCTTGTCATAATGATGCATGTCATTTTTATTAACATAAATATTAGGCCAAGTTTTTTTATGGCTCCTCAGGAAAATATATAAAACTCCTTTGATCATGACCTTGGCCTAGGCATTAAATCCTTTTAACTTATCAAGAGAATTTACCATTAGATTATTCACCTTTATGGCCAGATTCCTTTTTCACCTACCCAATTTCTTCTGGTTTTTAAAGGTGGATTTCATTTATCTCCTTTGGTCGACATAGCCAAGTCCTTCTGGCATCTAAATCCTTTTGGCTTCTAAGGATAAGATCTATCAAATCCTATAGTTTCCTTGGAACATTCACTTTTGGTCAACCTATCCAAGTCCTTTTGGCTTCAAAAGTGAATGTATACATCTTTTCTTGGTCAAAATCCTTTATGGCCCATCCAAATACTTTTTGGCTTCCTCATCATTACTTTCAATGAAGGATGCATCTAGCATCATATGAAGCTTAATTTTGTCCAAAAACTATTCATTTAAGAATATATATTGGTGCTCTATTAGTCCTTTCTTCATCATCTCTCGAATGAAGTGATTTAGTCATTGCTTTATGCAAAGACTCACTTAATTTCCTAAGATATATCCAATATACATCATAAGTACCAATGTACCATACATGTATATTAACTTGAGGTGTTCGATTTCAAAGTACTTCCAAAAAAAAATTCCTTCATCTTTTCTTCTAAGGTTAAATTCCTTTTGAAGTTGAAATAGGTCTTCCATGTGGTGAACTTGGTTGCTCCCCCCGTCATGAAAAAAAATCTTCTACTATTCCCCTTCATAAGCAAGTCCTTTTTACTTCTGCTACTCCCTCTTACTTGAGAGATTATTTTAGTCACAAATATTTTTAGTATTAATTCTTTCACAATGTTCCTACAAACCTCATCATGGAAGAAACAAATACAATTGAATTACAAAGGCATAAGGTTGTTGAAATTATAAAATAAAATAAATTAGAGAAGGACATAAATTACTTATATTTTAATTTAGAATTGTCGACTCCTTGACCCTTGCTTCCTAACTTAAATCCACATGCAATCTTCATTAAGCTTTTGCAACTTCCTTATTAATCATTCCAAATCTAGTTCTCGGGTATCCCATAAACCTTAAAAATTTATAATAGGTTATCCTTTGCCTCCATTGTCATTAATGATATCAACCCATGTCATAGTCCTTATAGGAAAATCCTTCTTCCTACTAATAGCTTTATACTTTCTAATGCTGCCATAACTCATTGTAAATGGTAATCTTCACAAAGGTCTTCCTTTATAGGAAGGGTTTATAATATAGTTGTAAAGAAAATCTATGCATGAAATTTAAAAGAACAAGAAACTTGAATAGAACAAAAACATTTCTCTCTTAATTGAAAGAATCCTTTGAATTCTTTTGTGGTGGTTGGTTATCCTCATCTTCGACATCAAATGCTAATGTATACTACTTTTTGATCATCAATACCAAGGCATCCTTATGCTATCAAAGAGATGTATCACACCAATTTCACTTCCATCAACATTCCAGGTATTTCTATAGGGTTTACTCCACCAAAATTTTCACATGCAAGCTTATTCCAGCATAGACTTGGAACCAATCATTGTCCCTAAAAATAATTTTTCATGGTTCCTTTTTAAGATGCCATCACACCCACTCAAAAATTTGAAGGATATTGACCATTCATTCTCAATAAAAATCCCACATGCTTTTGAGTTGCTTCATTTGTCCTCATTACTTTTATTTCTTGCTTTATGTGAGAGAGACTTCCTTCTTAGCTCCCTTTGTTTCCGGAGTAACTTCCTTGAATAAAATTTTACAACTTCCCTCTGGTATAGGTCAAGTAATAAAAATCCCACATGCTTTTGATCTTCTTCATTGTCCACATTACTATTATTTCTTGCTTTATGTGAGAGAGACTTTCTTCTTAGCTCCCTTTGTTTCTAGAGTAACTTCCTTGAATCAAATTTTACAACTTCCCTCTGGTATAGGTCAAGTTAGTTATATCTAACATGACAAATATGTCATCCTTCATACTCAAATCAATACTAGTCAATTTTTTTGCCACCTTAGAATGCCTCAGAAAACTTAGAATTTGGATGAACTCCTTGGTTATGCCTTAGTATGCTTTAATATATTTCAAAGGAGCCTTGAATAGGCCTGAAATCTGTCTCAAACAAAGATTTGAAAGTTTTCCTTAGCATTGTCACAAAAGAGAGTTGAATTAGGCCTTAAAAACTATCTACAGATCTACCAAAATTTACTTCAAGAACAATTCATATATGCCTTTGAAATCAACACAAAATAGTCTTAAAAGGGTGCCACCATCTACTTTAAAATAGGCCTTAGAAGAGGTCAAAGTAAGCTTCACCTACCACAGAAGAAGAAGTCAGAGATGCCTCAGAACACAGAGAAATCCCTTAAAGAAGACCTCATATTTAGCCTCAAAACATGGTTCTATCACAATGAATACACAAAATAAGCCCAAAATAGTCTAAATTAGGCCTCAGGAAAGGGGGTCGAAAAACAGACCGGTGAAGAAGTGTCCTTAGAATGTAATTCAAATAAGCCTGGATATCTCAAAGAGTAGACAAAAATTATCCAACAAAACTCCTTCAGACTTCAATGAAAACAATCATCTCAAACAATAAACTTTAATTCACTTTGGAATAGACTTGGCCTTCTACTAATATCATGTTCTGCCTAGGCCTTAGAGTGAAGGATATTTCAAATCACAAGTTTTTTTAATTGTACTTAGTCTTATTGTTAGCAAGCTATTTCACTAGGCTTCTTCTCACACAATTGTTTTTCAACTCTGAGGCTTCGAGCCATTTGTCAGGAAATCAAGTACTTCTTGAACTCTTGCTCTAGGATTGACTTCAAATTTTCTATAAATTGACTTCTTCAAGGTAATATAGTGGTTACTCTTTCACCTAGGCTTTGATTCCATGTTGATTTTTCTTATAGAAATTTTATTTTCTAATCTGAAATGACTACCTATGATTTGTATTCTCAAGTTACCTTATGTCACTTATAAAGTAATTATACATATAAAATCTCAAGAATAATGCAATAATAACCATAGGATCATAAAGAGAGCTAAACACAATAAGAGACACAATATTATCTGGGGAAAACCCAACTCGGAAAAACCTAGCCAACTTTTCTTCTAAGGAGAATTCAATATCCAACAAATTTTACAATAAAATTTGTCTATAAATATGTGGCAATTTCCAAGCACTAATACTGGTCAAACCTGGTAGAAAGAGAGAGAAAATATCACTTATGTTAGCTTAATATTCAAATATGTTCATCGGGCTGAATTTCAGTCCTTCTGCTTATGGTCAACTATAGTCAAAGGAGGCCGAATTTTCACCTTGCAACTTCCTCAGATAAATTTAATCAAACTATGGAAGAATGAGAATGGTCAACGTTGGTCAAATGTAGCTTGAGATCTGGTCAAACTTCCTTTTCTTCCTTTCTGTTGACTTCACATTTATGTTGTTCTTGTGAGTGATCCAAATTCTTCTAAGTGAGGAGGTTGAATTTTCTTATTTATAGTGGTCAAATAGATGGGTTTGACCAAGGGTCACACTCATTCACAAGATGGGGCCAACTTGACTTTTTGGGCGTACATGAAGCAAATAATTATTATTATTATTATTATTATCATAATTAATATTTTCTTTTTGTTGATTTGTAAGGCTCCTTGGCATGTGGGAATACCTCTTGATGCTACAAAATCCGGCATGTCATAAGCCCCCAAACCTCTAAATCACTAAGAGAGAAATCCAAATTTCCACTTAGTACCACCAAATTCTTTTGATTCTAAGCATTATTAAATATTTTTTTTTCCCATGATCCTTGTTTATCGAAAGAAGGATCATAAATATTCAAGCAAGTAATTATTTCTTTCCCAAGATTTAGAGAGAAAAAAGAGGTCGCCAACCTTGTTGAAAAATGATCAAGAGTTAGAATAAGAGAATAGACCCAATTTATATCATGTTACATCCTTTCCCTCCCCCCGCCCCTAAAACCTAATTTATATCAAGTTACATTTAAATTCCCACCCCTTTAATAACATGGATAAATCTTGAATTGCTTCTCTCCATCTAACATCATTTTAGGAAGATGATAGATGGATTGTTAACTTCAATTAACCTTTTAATAGCCAATTTATTTGATGAATTGGCTAGCTCTCTCTAATTCAAGGTTAAGAAATCATTTGGAAATGTCCCTCAGAATTTTCTCTAAGTACCCTAATTAGAGATAGTTGTCTTCCACTTTTAACTTTAGAATTTGCTTGCTTTTGAGCTAGGGATTCTATGCCTTTGAGCCAATCTGATGTATTTTTAATCTAAATTCCCTATACCTCCAACAATTCTACCTAAGAAAATAGATGTTTCCCAAATCCTTGGTTTTTGGTTATAATTGGTGGTCTCGTAAACCCATGAGTCATTGTGTTTATCTTCTATAGTTATTTTCCTTAGAGAGATTTTAGGTTTGACTAAAAAATTGGGCCAATTACTCTAAATCCAACCTAATCCATCCAATGGGATGAGAGGGGAGGTTGAAGAATAGAAAGCCCTGAAAGGCTAGGTGGAAATCATTGTATTGAGCCTTAGGCATATTTTCTAAACCTACCTCCCAACACTCAAAGAGCAAGTTTTTAGAATTTTCTTAAAGGCAGGGGGAGAAGGAGAAATTTTCTTGCCAAAATATTATCAATGATCAATCCTATTATATCATTACATGGTGTGCACCTCTTTCTAGCCATTTTCCTCCATTGCTGGTGTTATCTTTCTAGCCATTTTCCTCCATTGCTGGTGTTATCCACATATAACTTCCTCTCAAATATTTTTTTAGGGTTCTCCCAATGGGGTCCTTCTTTATTGGGAACTTGTTCGAGTCTTTGTTGCCTTGAAGATCCATGTGATCTGATTTAGAATATTAGTTTGCAGTGCTAAGTTCTTCCTCAGATCATAAAAAAAAATGCTTTCATTTTTTCTCGAAATAGAAAATTCATAATTTCAAAAGAGAAATTACATGTTGTAGATGCCCGAAGGCATATGCTGTAACTGTGGCACTCGTCCATTTTCAAAAAGCTAGAAACAGAAAAAACCCAGAGGGTGTACAATATTGGTGCTATGACCATCAAAATAGTGTTCAGATAGCATCTCCTGTACATAAGAAGATGTCCCTATATACAAGCATTTATAAACTGATATATACAAAAAATAAGTCAAAAAGTTCATGTTCATAAAACTCTGCAATTAGAGGTTGTTGCCTCTCTGGATTTCCCCATCTATATAAGGCCTATGAAAATATTGGTATGTCCCTGCTGGTGTATATTCAACGATCATCCACTCGCCTAGAGGACGATGCATCGCTTCTTTCGATAACCGATCAGCAGTTTCATTTCTTTCCCTGTAGATGTGAGAAACAGATATCTGGTCAAAGAATGTTTTGAAAAAAACAATTTCTTCCAAAATATTCTTCAAAGAGTATGCAGAACAGACAGCAGTGTTGTTAAACCAATCAGTCACATTCTTTGAATCTCCAAAAATTTGCAAATTTTGGCAGTTTTTCATAATGGCAAAGTATAATAGATGTCGAAGTGATATCAATTTAGCATGGTTATTTTTTCTCGGTCCCAGTCCCATACTAATCTGAAAATAATGAGTTTCAGATAGGTGGAAATAAATGCCTCCCCCACAACCATGCTGTTGGGCAGCCCCATCAAAATAGGCCCACAACATTGTTTTATTTATCTACTCCTGTCGAAATTTCCTAGGTTTCCCATGACTGTTATCATTTGGAAGCTCTGCATAAGCCGCACAGATAATTGGGTGGAGAAGGTTCCAGTTAATCAGTCTATCCTCGAAAATAATGGTATTCCTCTTGATCCATATATGTCAATAAACAAGAAGTGAGAGGTTTCTAGGTTTTTCTGCTGCTGAGGTACTCCACCAAAGTTCCCAAGCTGAGATGATATCCGCCCCCTGCCAGTTCATATTCAAATTAGGTGTTTGAATGACCTGTGACCAGATTACCCTAGTAGTAGGACAAGAGAGGAAGAGATGATGGATCAATTCTTCTTCTTGAAGGCACAGCACACACCGAGAAGGACCCAAGAAAACCCTTTTTCTAGATAGGATCCAGTGGGGATCTTCTTTTCCAATATGTTCCACATCAGCAATCTGGTGCGTGGAGGAGCTTTTAATTTCCATAATGATTCCCACCAGCTTTTTAAGAGCTCAGATTTTCTATCTGCAATGATTTTATCATAGCCCAGTTTCAATGTATATTGTCCAGTTTTTTAGAGTGCCCATATGAGTTCATCCTCTGTAGTCCTTAATCTGGCATGTGTTTCTATAAGTGCCTGTATATAGCTTTGCCAAGCTCTACTCCATTCATTTGGGATATGCCAGTGCTGTTCATTCAACCAAACTTGCGAATAAAATGTAGAGTTATGCTGGTCCCCAATCTGTGCAAGAAACTTTATACCTCTGCTATTAAGATGATGTACCAATTCATCAGGTAAAATATGGGAGTTTCCATAGCCCGGCCATGGGTCAATGCCAATGCGGACAGATGTGTCGTTTCCAATTTTACATAGCAAACCTTCTTTGATAATGGGCATAGAATTGAGTATGGCCCTCCATATCCCCGAAATACCCTTCCTGTTCTAATTTGGCCTTCTGATCCAGTCAGTGATGGACAATGGCAGATGTATTTGTGATATATAACCTCCTTCATAGGCTATTTTGTTTCAAAAGGAGCCATCCTTGTTTGGAAACCAAGGCTTGTGCAAAAGCTGGGAGTAATTTAAGTCTCCATCCTCCCCACTTCTTTGGAGTAGCAATATTGGACCATTTTACCCAGGCAAAAGTCTTGCCCTCCTTCTTGCCATTCCAGAGGAATTTGTAGAAAATTTGTTGAATTTTGTGGAGGATTCCTCTCGGTATCCATGCAAGTGACATCCAGTATACCGGGGTGGCTTCGAGGATAGATTTTATTAGGATAAGTCTGCCAGCTCTAGAAAGGAACCTATGACACCAGAAGTTGATTCTCTTTTCCACTTTTGTGATGAGCTAGGTCCAGTTTGCAATCTTGTATCCATCTGGTTTAAGTCTGAAGCCCAGGTATTTGAGTCCCTCCAACAAATCAGTTTCTTGGAAGGAAAATTTTTGAATGGCTAGTTGAGATTCCTGTAGTGTACAATCTGATAGGGAGATGGTGCATTTTTCTCTGTTTATTTCCATTCCCGTTGCTCTGCAGAATAGGTTCAGAATCTCATTCAGTGAGGTAGTGTCCCAGACACTCCCATTCAAGAATATCAGAATGTCATCTACAAAAAGTAGATGTGTCAGATAGAATTGCTCCATGATTTTAAGCCCACTAAATCTCCTGCTTCTTTTTTCTGTCGCTATAAGTCTGCTCAGTCCTTCCATGACTAACAAGAAGAGAAGTGGTGATAGAGGGCATCCCTGCCTTATCCCTCTATCTATATTGAAGGATGAAGTGGTTGATCCATTTACAAGAATTGCAAAAGAGACAGAAGAGATACAACCCATGATCCAGGAGATGAGGGTGGGGGGGAAACCCAAATGAGTGAGAATCATTTTTAGATAAAGCCAATTCACTTTGTCAAAGGCCTTCGATAGATAAATTTTGAGAGATATACCCATGAGGTTTTTGTATTTAATGGAGTGTAGGGCTTCCTGGGTTGTTCCAATGGCATCCTGAATGTGACAATGATGGAGGAAGGCAAATTGCTCATGGTAAAAGTGATTAGATAAGATGGGCTTAATGCGATTAGCAATAATTTTAGAAATGATTTTGTATAGGTAGTTGCAGAGGGATATAAACCTGAAGTCATTGAATGAAGCAGGGGAATCAGTCTTAGGAATCAAGGCTATGAAGGTGAAGTTCATAGGAGGGTGGATATGACCTTTGATTCTACTTTCTCCAATGACTGCCAACAGATCCTTTCCCAACAACTCTAGGAAAGCCAAATAGAACTCCACTGGCCAACCGTCCAGCCCCGGACTCTTGTCTTTCTTGAACCACTTTAGCGTTCCTTCCAATTCCTCCATGGTGACCGGGTGTATCAAATCCTCAACTGCATCAGGTCCCACAAACCTCGGAAAATGCCCTACTATATTAATGATAGCCGGGAGGTTGATGACAGTCGGAGCTGTAAATTGTCTTTTGAAATGTGAAGTACCCAATCTAGCTAATTGTTGGTGTGTAGAGGCCCATCCATCTGGTTCACTAGGAAACTGCCAAATAGTATTAGTTGCCTTTCTACCATTTGTGAAGTTGTGGAAGAACTTTGTATTGCCATCTCCCGCTTGCAGCCAAATGGCCCTGCTTTTCAACCTCCACTGTGCTTCTTTGTCAAGTAGCAACTTGATTTTTTGTTTCTCCAGGTTGTTCAAATGTACTTTTGTATCCTCCGTTAAGAAACCAAGCCCTTGTTCAATTGTTAGCTATGCAATCTGTAACTCAATTTCAATGAGATGTTGTTCATCTCTCAATTTCTTCCTCTTTGACCATTCCTCAGTCCTGATCCTGAGAGTTTTGAGTCTCTCACAGAAATCCGCCGCCATCCTTTGTTCCCTCAGCGGAGGTTGTGATCTCTAGAATTCAGTCACAAGATTGATAAATTCTGGTTCTTGTAGGTAGCCAGTAAAGAATTTGAAGGGAGTACGAGGCTTCTTGGTTGGTCCACTGACTTGAAGAAGAATGGGAAGATGATCGGATAAACCTCCAGTGCCTACCCATTGTCTATACAGGGGAAGGTTACGGAGAAGGTCTTCATGGATCAGGAATCTGTCCAATCTCCGACCCAAAGCAGCTTCCTCGTCCGCCTGTTATGCTAAGTGGGAACTTTCTTGTTCATGGGAACATCAACTAGCTTATAGGTGTCCAGTATCCCAAAGAAAAGTTTAAATCCCCTCCAATAATGGTGGAATTTGTGACAATATTATTTTCCAAAAAATTGAGCCAAAATGCCATTCTGTTCTAGTTTGGGGCATATATGTTGATCACTTTTAATAGGAGTCCAAGTTCCCCCACGAAAATTTCCATTCCTATGAAGCCCCATCCACCCCAGGATGATATGATCTTGACATCTTTGGGATTGATACCAATTGCTAGGCCACCAGATTTGCCATTTAAATCCAAACCCTGAAAACCCAACCCGGCAGGATAGATTGGAGGGTTCTCGTAATGTTGTCCGAAGTGTCAAGAGTCTCCTGTAGGAAGAGGATGTCACATTTGGTGTCCTGAGCCAACCGTTTGAGAGCCAATCTCTTTTTGGGGTTGGCTAGTCCCCTACAATTGTAGGAGAAATCATGGGGAGACAGGGACAGAGGGCTCAATTTCTCTAAGCGCCCTTTTAATAGTGCAATGTCAGCCCCTTGCAACATCTGCCACCGCTGACTTTATGGCTAATTTGATTTTGGATGGACGACCTCTAGCAGGTTTATGTTTTGTCGATCATCCAGGGGAAAGTCCCAGTCCCAAAATTTTAGGTCGAACGCGAGATCGTAGATTGTATGGATGTGATCCCAACCCTGATAGGGAGGCAGAGTGTGTAAGGGGAGTGGAGGGCTCCCTGAGGGAGGAGGGAGTAGTGGAGAATGCAGGGGGGGAGGAGCAATGGAACATGGAATGGAGGGGATAGAGCCCAGAGCGGTGGAGGGAGGATGCAGAGATGAATGCATAATAGAAAACATAACATCTGAAAAAAGTGTAGAGGTTATGGGAAAAGACTCATTACCCGGGGTAGAATATACTTCCACAGCAGACTTGGAACGGGTCTGAGGAGGTGAGGTCACTGCTTTTCGCCTGATTTTTGCCTTTTTTGAAGCTCCTTCCTCCGCCTCCAATGGGATCTCTCCTTGTTTCATATCTCCCTCTCCTTGTTTCATATCTCCTTTGTTTTGCTCTACCGAGGGCTGAAGTTTTGTCCCCCCTCGAATTTTCCGAAGTCACCTCAGAGAGTAATGGACAATCCTTGTATAAATGGCCCACTTTGTGGCACCTCCCACACCGAAATGGGACACCTTCATAGTCCAGTAGTTGTTCACGTGAGAAATGCCTGCGGTGTAATGTGATTTTCTCTTCCAGCCCTGCCCTGGTATCAAGATGTACAAAAATCCTTGCCATAGTCATAATGCCAGTTCTTTCGTAGGATTGATCGTGCTCAAGATAGGTTCCCAGCGCATCTCCAATACGCTTGAACACCTGTGGGGTCCAAATTTGTATAGGTAAGCCCGGCAACCTGACCCAAATAGGCCCAGCTCCAAGTTGTTCACGCTCTGGATTAAAGAGAGGATCCCATCGCTTCAGTAGGACTGGTGCTAGCTCAATATGCAAGAATTGCGACAATATCCATTCCGTGTATTCTGCTATATGAAAGTGTAGAGCGAACCAGCGTCTGGCTAAGACCCTTATAACAGGAAAATCCTTCAGGAGGGTACCCCAAATCTCCTCAGTACATTGCCGCAATCTTTCCACAGTGTAGGTCTGTGTTATGTAAAAAATTAGTTAATTTTAGGTTATTATTTAATTTTAATTTTAATTAGACGAAAGGGCACGATCATAAGATCGTGCCCTTTCCCAAAGGGTGCCCATGGCGGTATATAAGCTAGGAAATCCATTGTAAACAATCATCATCTATCTATTCATCATTTTTAATAAGATATTTTATTCATATATATTCTGCGTATCAAAATTTTCCGCTTCATTTGGTATCAGAGCCACGTTTGGCTAATCACCAGGGCTTTGGCTAACAACCTATCATCAACCTTGTTGCTGTCATAATTGAAGCGTTTCGCTATATATTGGGAGATTCTCCATTTTTTAGGTCCTTGGTCGTTTGCTACTAATTAAAAATAATAATAATAATAATAAAGAATAAAGAAGAAGGGTATTAAAAAAAAAGAGGAAAGGAAATAATATATTCTGAACAAACAAACAAAAAAGTGAAAAAATATATATATAAAAAAGGTTTTACATTATTGATAAAAAGTGCATAATAAAGATAAGCGGGAATCTTTTCAAGTATATTTAAGAATTTTTACGTGGAGAAGCTCTTACGTGAAAGGTGAAAGGTAAATATTACCTCTACATGAGGTTTTAAAAAACTACCCATGGTAATAGCCCATGGTATTTTAAAAGTAAAAGATATTTTGATAACATTGGAGAAAAAGGTGTGATCTAAAATAATTTTAGTCGGTCTCATCCAAATTTTCTGAGAAAAAGAAATATTATTATAATTATAAAAAGGGATAACTATATAAGTCCTATATAGTTACAATTAAAAGAAGCCGGTCTAAATATTATATATATATATATATTTATAATATATACATAAATTAAAATATATAATATATAATTTATAATTATTTATTAAAAAAAATTATTATTTATAAAAAATTATAAAAAAGTGAGAGAGATTATTTAAAAAAAAAGTGCATAAACGATAAGTTTTGAAGGAGTAATAAAGCTTTAAAGGTATTTAAAAAAAGAAAAAGAAAAAAAGAAGAGAAGTAAATTTAAAAAAAAAAAAAACTTAAGCTGGCAAATAAATACACGCCCCCGCAAACTCGCTCGATGTCGACAATGACAATGGCTAATTTCCAAAAAAAATTGGTCGACGCAGAGCATAAGATAAATAACAACCATGACGAGGTCAGTAAAAGATTAAATGAAGCCGAGAGCAAGTTTGGGGAGCAAGCGAACAAAATAAAAAATCTTCAAGATACGACAAATCGAATAGAGATAAAGATGAAAAATCAACATGTCCAAACAAAAGCAAACATCAAAGAGGTCTTAACAACGCTGAAACTTCTGTGTAAAAAGTCGAATTGTACACCCGAAGAGCTACTAAAAGAAAGTGAAGAGAATCAAGAACAACTCTCATCATATTCAACAAAATCAACAGATTCTCATGAAAAGGTTGAATCCCCAAAAAAATCAGTGACACCCCACCAAGAAGCAAGTAACACCACCCTTACAAACAAGCAACTTTGGGATACCCTTATTAATAAACACCTTTTTTTGCTCAACCATTAGCCACATGCCAGAGGAGGGCAAAAGTCGAGATGCCTAAATTCGATGGAAACGAAAAAAATAATGTTGCATGGGTAAATAAAGCAGAAGAATACTTTGAAATATATGACATCAATGACGATGACGAAAAGCTCAAACATGCATCCATGAAAATGGAAGGAGAAGCATATAACTGGTATATGTGGTGGAAAAAAAAGACACACGTCATTAGCTGGAGAAAATTTAAAGATGCATTTTTTAAAAGATTCCAAGGTGTAAGAGAAGAAGAGTTCTTTTCAAAACTCATCAAGTTACGACAAAAAGGAAGTGTGGACGAATACACTCAAGAATGGGAGACCTTAGTAACACAAGTACCTGGGTTATTAGAATCTCGTTTGATTCAATCATACGTCTTAGGACTCAAATCGCATTTACAAGCAGAACTTGAGATGCATGACATTACATCAATAGAAGTAGCAAGACGAAAAGCAAAAACAGTCGAAAAGAAATCCGAACCAATATTTTGGTCAAAAGCGGAAAAAACATATTCAAGACAAAGGATACCTCAATATATGGACTCCAATAATACAAGATACGTTCCACCACATCGTCGTGAAGATGAAAAATCTAATGTGGAAATGCAAAGGATAAAAGAGGGTAAATGTAAACGTTGTGATGAGAAGTGGGACCCCAAACATAGATGTGTTGAAGGAAAAGAACCAAAGAACCTATATAATTGTGAAGCAACCAATGATTCAAACAGTGAAGATTATGACATAGAAGAAACAGAAGACGCTCTAGAATTCTCACCAGAATTAGACGACGGAAGTACTCCGCAAGTGTCATTATCAGCCATGACAGGTATATCACAACCTCAAACCTTAAAGTTAAAAGGACACATAAGGAAGAACAACGTAGTGGTTCTCATCGACTCTGGAAGTACACACACTTTTCTAGATGCAACCGTGGCCAAGAAACTCAATATCTTTTCATTTCCTTTACCAAACATGAAAGTGATGATAGCTAATGGTAAGAAGATTGAAAAGGTGGGGAAATGCCATAAGGTCAATTTGCAAATTCAAGACTTTAAATTAGAGTCTCCGTTCTTCACAGTACCATTAGGAGGAGTAGATGTAGTCTTAGGCATCCAATGGCTACGAACTTTAGGTACTTATGCCACCAACCATCAAGTACAATTTATAAAATTCAAATGGGGAGGTTAGAAGTACAAACTACATGGATTCCAAGCACCAGAAAATCATGTTGTATCATCATCTCAGATGATGAAGCTGAGTCGAAGAAGAGCACCTACTTATGCAGTACAATGTCATCAATTATAAATGTTATCTGCAAATATGACTAGAGAAGAGTCACCAGAGATGCAAGATCTAATTCAGAAGAATGAAAAAGTATTTCAAGACCGACCTATGAAAAAGCCATACCGATATCCACATCACCAAAAATTGGAAATTGAGAGAGTAATTCAAGATCTTTTAAAGTGCGGAACCTTGATCATCTTGGAATATCTGATCAAATGGAAAGGCTTACCCGAAGAAGATGCTTCTTGGGAGAATGAAGCATTTTGTCAACAACAACCCTCGTTATGTATGCATTGAGGACAAAGCATTCTTTCAAGAGGAAGGCAATGTTATGTAAAAAATTAGTTAATTTTAGGTTATTATTTAATTTTAATTTTAATTAGACGAAAGGGCACGATCATAAGATCATGCCCTTTCCCAAAGGATGCCCATGGCGGTATATAAGCTAGGCAACCCATTATTAACAATCATCATCTATCTATTCATCATTTTTAATAAGATATTTTATTCATATATATTCTGCGTATCAAAATTTCCGCTTCAATCTAACCTCGAACACGACCAACCAGTACTTTCCTCACTGTATCCATTGCATCCGCCATTTGAACGTCTTCACCAAATGTCAAGTTAATATCAGAGTTAATGGTTCTGAGGCACCGGTCTTTTTTCTGCTTGTCTGAGTGTCGGCCCGTTGGGTACTCTTTGAGTAGATTTCGACACGGATCCGAGGTATTGTGCTGGGCAGATTTAGCAGGTTGAACAGACAGTAGAGGAGAGCTGAAACAACTTGAACGAATGGGGGAATGTGGGTTTAAACTACAAGAGTCAGGGTGAATGTATGATCGAGCAAGGCGTTGTATTTTGGAGGGTCCAGCCAGGGCCAAGGAGATGGAGGAGGGGTTTAAGGGTTGGGAGGCCTACGAGGGGAGAGTTGGGGTATGTTGTGAGGGGTATGGCAAGGGAGAGTCGAAAGAGGGGGAGGTCTGCATGCAGGAGCTAAGCAGATGCAGTGTGGCCGGCGAGAGGGGAGGGCACTCCAACACCAGTAAATCCTCAATATTGACAGCCAGATGTTTTCTTTTACCGGAGAGCGACGGGTGTAGCGACGGATGAACAGCAGCTGTCGAGCGAAGTGGGTTTTTTCCCTAGGGGTCCATGACCAGGATTTTTTGATGTGCCCAAATCTCTTGTTCAGGCATGGGGTCCTCCTCCACCATAGTAACTAACAAAACCCGACCTGACCACCGTCTGACCAGGGGGAGACAGTCTGTAGGGAGTGAATGGCATCACGAGAGAAAAGAAAACGGCTGTTCCACAGTAATAACCTTTAACTAATCATCAACATGCCCGATAAATGAGGTCAAACCATATAAAATAGACCCTAACCCGCTGTCAGGCCCACGGAGGTCACCATCCTCTGGATTCCAAGAGGTCGCACACAGTGCAAGAAACCTTCGATTCAGCAGGCAGAAACCATAGGGTTTCGCCATTGTTTCCAGGGTTCAACCTCTCACTGGCAGTGACTTGGTGAGGAGTTGTAGAGGTCAAAAAAATGCTTTCATTATGCTTAAGGATTCATCAATTTTTGCAAGTAAAATGAAGATTTTTTTATGTTAATTTTATGAGAAATTTAACATAAACCAGAAACAGAATAACAGTATAAACATGTATAGAACATCATAAAAAAGGAATTACAACAAGCACATGATAAAGGAGTTCTCCCCTCCTGGGTTAAGACTCCTTGATCTAGCTTCCAATGGCTTGGTCCTCTCTATTATGCTCAAAAGTGTAAAAATTTGTGTTTACAATGCTCAAATGCTTCTGAAACCTACTCCAATTAGTCCAGAACATCCAAAAATGGTTATCTAGCCTCTTTTTGCATCCAATTTGGTGAAAAACTGGAGAATTTATGACTTCCCTTGTTCTCCCATCATTCACTCCACAAATTTCCCCATTTTCGGCATGATCGTACAAATTAGCCCGAAAACTAATTGGGCAAAAATTTCGCTACACGGTGAGCCATAACCTGTCGGTCGACTATCTTATCGTAAATCACAATCGGCAAGGACTAGAGGGCTTAATATTTGTGTACGTGGTGGGTGATTGTGCGATTGCAATGTGGTGGACCCGACAACACTATAAACAGGAACCGATAAACATCTCGCATCTAGGAACTTATTGCAAATCGCAGTTTGCGATGAATCAACGAGTAATCATAATGTGGGATTGTGTTTTCTTGCGGTGTACTATTTTGATCTGCGATCCATCACTTCGCAACTCTGGGTATGCTGGAAACGATTTTCCATAATGCCTTCCCTTCACCCATGTGCGATTGCAATCCATCGCATCGAGCCTCTGGCCAATTCTTAAAAGCCTTCCTGCATGCCTTATCGCATCGTAACTTGGTTGTTCTAGGGCCGATTTTTAACACTAACTAGCCTTTGATTGCAATTGCAACATGCAAGGGCCAATGGCAGCTTGCCACTTGGTTCCTCCTCATTCGTTGAAGGACCTTGCCACATCATCCAATCTTGCCATGTGTCTAAGTCAAACTTGAACTTTGACTTGCTCTAACTTTTGCATATGAGCTCGGATTTGAGTGTCATTCACACTGTTGGAATCATAATGATGAGCTCTTCGATCTGAAGCTAAGTTTATCAATATTCTGACACTTTGATTTCTAAGCCTAATTTTGAGCACCTGATCACTTCTCCCCACCAGAAGTCTTTTGGACCCCAAAATATCACTTTCAATTGACCAACAGGTGAGGGTACAGTTCCCTCACCTTTCCAATCTCAATTCATTGATCACTAAATTGGAACTTGTGATCTCCATGATTCTTGTCGTGCCTTTCTGTGTACTTGCCTTCAACACTTTCAAGTTGTTCTTGCACTTTTTGATGTACCATTTGGAGTCTTTCAATGAACTCTTTGGCATTGTCCATGTTATTATCAATAGAAACATCATTCTTACCAAGATTATATAATGCATTATGATGCAAATGGTAAACAAATTCCTACACTTGATTCCTTTGACTCAGGCTTGAATTTACATCTTGAAAGTATGTATTTTTTTGAACATAAATTTCATGTAAAACAAAATTATGCTTGAGGAAAATAGTTATACAAATTATAGGCCTAGAAAGTACATCAACAAACTTGTTGCTTATACCTTTCTTATACCTTTTGACCAAGTGGAATAGAAGAAAACCCATCCAATGGAAGTGCCTTTGTCACTGCAACTTAAACACTTTATCATTGAAAATTTCTGAATGAAAAGAAATGGGCTTACCACATTGCATATAGACTGTGCATATATTAACTTGAAACTTAAATGACTTTTTCAAGTCTGGAAGTGCAAGTACTAGAGTTGTACTGATCTTTTGTGTTAAAGCATCAAATGCCTCTTATTGTTTGTCTCCCCATTAGAAGACGTTTTGCACAATTGCCAATGAATGCAAATGAGCTACAGTAGAAGAAAAATTAACAAAATTTTCCTCCAACATTGGGCTGCTCCCAAAAAACCTCTTATCCAAATGACCATCTTGACCTTCATGCGTAAATTGTGAGCAGAGCAAAGGCATTTGCAGCTTCACGAGGATGTATGATTCTTTCACTTATGTCTGTAGGAATGGAGTCAATACCACCACAGATTGTTACGACATCAATCTTGGAGAGGTCTAACTTCAACTCACCTTCTCCACATCCCACACAGACTGCCAAAAATCCTTTGGGAACCTGAACACGCTTGGAAGAACCAATTTCATGGCTCAAGTACATCAAAGAAGTTTTATCCAACATATACTTTGACATCTTCAAAAACAAATGTTCTTGACATACGACATCAAGTATTTTTTTCTCACACATGACATGTTCATTATGAAATTTTCTGAAAATGGAAATGTCATCCAAATACACTATCTTGTCTAGAAATGGCTTCAACACATCTTTCTTCATATGCGTAAAAGTAGTAGAAGCATGGCAAAGACCGAAAAGCATAACAAGCTATTCAAACAAACCTTTCTTGGTTTTGAATGTCATCTTCCCTATATCTCCTTCAACAACTCTACTTTGATGAAAACCACTCCTTGAATCCCATTCAAGAAAATTCTTACCATTCTTCTTGGGCGCCAAAACAAGAGGTGCACCATATGGTAAAGGAGTAGGCCACATGATCCTTTTATTCAACAATCCTTGGATTTGTGTCTTAATTTATGTGATTTCCATCACTGACATCCTGTACATTCCAATGTTAGGAAGAAGACACTTTTCTTGCAACTGTATCTCAGGTTGGATTCCTCTCTTGGGAAGCAATCATTTTGATTCCTGGAACATTTCATTAGTTTGGTTAACAACATCAACCAATTTAGATTTCAAATTCGAATTACAACCATAAAACTCTTCATAATCAATATCATTCTCAAGTTTGATAATGAGAAGCACAAGATTCTTGCTCGAATTCACCAGTATTTTCATCTGCCCTGCATTAACAAGCGAAACATTTGTTTTTTTGCTGTGAGCTCTCACAATATATTCTACTCCATTTTTTAATACATGATATTTTTTTTCGAATCTATGGAACATAGTTTTTTTGTCATAAAGGTACGAACTGGCCAAAACGATGCCATAGATATCCAATGGCACAACGTCAAGCTCCACTTCATCTCTGAATTTTGCAGTGATGGCAAATTTTAGTTTACACTTTATCACAACCTGCAATTTCACATTGTCACATACCCATCCGAGCGGATACAGTTTATGATGTGGAACGATTTCCAAATTTAAACTCTTGACAATGTTTTCTGAGATAAGATTGGCTTGAGAACTGCTATCAAACAACGTATCAATCTTATTATGTTTTGAGATTACCCTTATATGAAACAATTATATTCTCCTCTTTTCATTTGGAGTTTCATTTTGTGAGTTTGAAGAACTAGTGTTGGCAATGGATTCCATTCCTTGAAACCCCATGGTTGTGATTTTTGTTTCATCACCTAATTCGGATCCCAAATCCTCTTCTTGAGTTATTGTAGCTGTCTTTTCTTTTCCTTTGTTGTTGAATTTCTTTGGTTTCATTTTGGGATGAAGCTTCCAACAATGAACTTCATGGTGACCCTCTTTGGAATAATGTTTACATATTGTTTTTAATGGATGCATTTTTCTTCCCCCTGAAACCCTTTTCTTTCTCTTTACCCTTATTTGGCTTTTTACTACCTTCTTCTGGGGTGTTTTTCCCTCTTTCCTCAAGATGAGTGGCTTGCACACACACATCATCTAGATTATTGGGATTAAACATTAAGATATTAGGCCTAAGGTAATTGTGTAAACCCCTTATGTACTTCAGCAAAGTGTCATGTGATTGCAAATCTACATCTAACATCAGAGACCTTTTTTCTAAATTCTTGGGTGTAATCTTGCACATTTTGACCTTTAAGTTGTCTAAAGTTCTGCAAATTCATGATGGATTTCTACATATAAGCTAGAGGGTATAATTTTCTTTTGATTGCAACAATGAAATCATTCCAAGAAATAAATATCTTACCGTGTTTTTTAATCTCCTCGTGAGTCTTTGATTCCCACCATACAAGTGTTGCACCCTCCATTATCAAG